>KZ613956.1:884193-1109701 GCA_002865655.1 Hyaloscypha variabilis F | reverse complement strand
CCTAACCCTAACCCTAACCCTAACCCTAACCCTAACCCTAACCCTAACCCTAACCCTAACCCTAACCCTAACCCTAACCCTAACCCTAACCCTAAGATATATATATTAAAGGAGAAGAAAGTATAAGGTTTTCCCTAATAAAATTAGTCAATTTTAGTTAATTCCCTCCTCTCCCCTCCCTAGCTATCGCCTCCCTTAATTAAATCTAATATAGAGAACTATATTAAAAGCCCCTAGTAAATCTCTTTTATTCCCCCTTACTAGTATCCTTATTTAACTTTAATTACCTAAAATTAGAGCCGTATATTAAATAGGTCTTAAAACTATAGGTTTTAGTACGTTTTACCCTTAATTCTACTAAAACTTACCCTAACTTCGCCCCTATATAACTCCTCTCTACTATATCTAAATCTCATATAGAGAGGATAGCTAAACGCGCCTACTATTTCTCTTTAATTCCCCTATCTTAGCTTCTTCACCTAATATTAAGTACCTAAAATTAGAGCTATATACTAAATAGGTCTTATTCAACGCTAGCGGCCGCGCGCGTAGTCCGTGCCCAGGTCTTATATACGACTCGCATATAGGCTTCCCGCGCACTAGAATAACTACTAGGTAAAGATTATTAAAGACTACTTTATTTCTTAGCTAGTTCCTATTCCTAGTCTCTTAAATTCTTATCCTCCCTTATTTAATTATAGAAAACTTAATATATAAGTCTTAACTAGATTTTTCTAATAGTTTAAGAATCTTAGTATTATAGATTAATTAGTTTCTAAAGTTAAGATACTCTATTAGTATATATATAGAGATATAGTCTAAAAAGTTAATACTTTACTAAATTCGTATTATACTCTAATAGCTTAACTTATCTAGGCTAATCTCTTTATATAATATATTTATTATAAGTAACTTTTAATATAGCTTACCTTTTTAATAGCTTACCCTCTAATTATCTACTACTATAATAAGGGTAATATATCTAAGGTATTCTATATAAGGGACCTTAGTATATTTAGAAATACTAACTCACTTTATAGTAAAATACTCTTAGATAGCCCTAAGAATAAGATTTCTTATATAGGTACTAGAGGAGGCGCTTATCTTAATAATATTATTTTAAAGGCTATTAGAGAAGATAAGAGATTCTAGAATATAAGGGATAATAGTAAAAAGTTAGCCTAGATTAATAGATCCTACTCTAAGATTAATAAGAAAGAGAGATAAGACTATATTCCTATTCTTAGGTAAAGAGATATATATATCTTACTAGCTAAGACCTTTACTAAGTATAGATTTAAAGATCTTCCTTATCCCTAAATCTTAGTTCTATTTACTTATATTACTATTAATAATAAGGGAGTTTATAAGAACTCTATTCTATATTATAAATTAAAGGAAGCTTATATTTTATAAATTATACTAAAGATTAGACGTTTCTAGAATATAGCTAACTATAAATTATATCTTAGAAGTATTAGCCTTAAAAATATTAGTCCTATATTTAATATAGTATATAAATTAAAGAAGCTAAGTAATCCTATAGTATATACTAAGATTAAGTACTAGGTTAAGGTAAAGGATAATATAGAGAGAAGTAAGATAAGGGAGAAGTGAGTTATAAGTATAGTTAAGTAGTTTAAGATAATATTTAAGCTATTATAGGCTAAGGAGATAAAGTGATTTAAAGGTAATAAGTTATACTTCTAAAGCTTAAAGTCTTAAGAGGCACCACTTATAGAAGATCCTAAGATTATTACTATTTTAGATAATAACTAATTACTTAAGGATAAGTAATAATATATAGGGGGTTAGATATAATATAGCTAAGAGTACTTATAGGATTTCATTGATTTTTTAGTTCTTTCCTTAGTAAGTGTCACGTGCGTAAAGTCTAGCCTTAGCTTATATGACCTTACCTTTATATAAGAGTTTTAGCTTACTCTTAGTTTAGATAATATAACCTTCTTTCCTAATAATAAGACTTTATATTCGACTTTATCCTTTAACTTTATTTCTACTTTATGTATTTTATCGTTTTTGCCTTACTTAGCATTCTATATATGAAAGTATAAGGGATTTTCCTTGCTATGTTTCCCCCCCTACACTATTTGACTGAAATTGTACGTCCCGTCATAGCAGTTCTGAAAACAAATACGCAGATAACTTACTTATAAGCTTTACATCTCACTAACTATTTGAATAAATCGAATTCTCTACATTTTCACTAAGCTATTTTATCCTCAAATGCCCGGATCTCCTAGAGAAGGAGGTTGCTAATGAGTTTCACAAAAGCAATATGAGCCCACAATGCACCTATTTTGCGGTGCTAGTTGTGGCTGCTTCATCCCAAAAAAAAAGAGTGGGGGGGGGGTTTGGTGGATAGAAACCAGAAGCTGCTTCAATGCCTTCACTCGGCGCCAACAATGCTTGCAGGGGCCTAGGTAAGAATCGAGTAGTTGCGATTAGCCTCGATAGTCTTATCCCTCTTCTTCATATTATGAGCAGGTGGATGGTGCTGGCACAACTTCCCTACTTAGATGCTTACAGGTTCCTTAATAAATCAAAGGCAATGAACTATCAAATTTTAGAGAAAATTAAGAACTTCTTGCGACTTGCAACTGTCGCGGTAATTCTACAACGATTAAAAAATTCGCTCATTCTTTCTCTACATTTTTGTACCCTCAATAAAAGAACCGTGAGGACCAAGAGCATATACCTGCGGCATATCGGCTCTTGCAACTTCCTTCAAGTCTTTCCCACTTAGTGCAACAAGAATACTTTTCGTTCCCTTCCTATCAATAACAATTGTTAACACAACACCGTCATCCTCCTCTATCGAACCCGGCCTAGCTACAAAAACTGGTTCACAAGGACAACTCTCGCCATCTTCCGGCTGCCATCTGATAAACTTTCCCGTGAGCCAATCCGTCTTCCCGATGCTGCCAAAAAATGCAGCTTGGACGGTCTTGATCCCTGTTCCGTACCGTCCAATGGGTACTTCGGTACCGGGACTTGGTCCTCCATTGCCTGCACAGGCGTAGACATAACGATATCCAGGTACCATCGACATGTCCTTACGGATTCGCGGGAGCTCCATCGGTACCGAGGGAATTGCTTGCGCGACTGTTGCGCGTTGAATTTTGCTAGCATTTGCTTTGCTCACAGCAGAAAGTTCATATCTGACCAGAGTTCCGTCCATAAATGGCCTTCCGGGGTCAAGGACGTTGCTTAGATTGTACTCTCTATAAGGAATATAATCACCCTCGTAACTGCAAAGATCGATGTGCAAGTTGACATCCCCTGTAGTCTTATCGACATAGTCGTATCCGTTGACGGAATGGAAGAACATGAAATTAGGAGCTTCGTAGGTAGCAATGCTTTCAGGAATGTAAGATACATGTTGCGTTACTGGGCAATTGAGTTACTCACTGCTCTCCATCAGATTTCCGCATAACGAAAAATTTAGTGGTCACCCCCTCTTCATATTCAATCATTTCCATCACCTGTTTTGTCATATCGCTGACGTTCATATGGAGAGGCTTTTCGAACCTAGGTTAGCCTGCAATTTCCGTGGACGGTGGACGGCTCTGCCAATGAACAAATGAACATACATTGCGGATGAAGACAACATAGTCTTGAGTCACGGCCAAAGAGTGGATGTAGCATGGTGGGCATGGAAGAGCAGTTTTCCATAGCAATTTAGCTGGTTTCGCTCTGAAATCGAGTGCGAAAACGGACATGACACCTTCTGGCGAGATCAAATAATTGTAGATGGTGCCGATTTTACGGTCTTTAGGTGGATGTGCGCAAATGCCGAAACCGGATAGCTCAGGGTCTATATCAGCATATGTTAGTAGTCTCTTCGGCTCCAGTGTCTGTGCATCGCAGACTTGGAGCATGTTGAAGTCGGTGAAAACCATAACCTATTTGCTGATGTCAGTTCTACGATCCAGGTGCAAATAGAACGCTACACATGCCTCTTCTTCCTCGGGTTTCTGAGAAGCTGTGCCGCGTGAGAGTGGATTTTTGTCTTTTGGCAAATGCATTCCCCTTCGTGGTACGACATTGAGGTTTGCTGCATCTGGTTCGAGATATCCACTTGGCAACCACAATGATTGCTTTATGCAAATATTTCAGTACTTGATTTATACGGGGGTGGGATGAGGTCAAGACTAACTTGTGCGCCAAGTAGCGCCGAGCATGGATCTTGAGCATCTTTCAGTGGAGTGTTTGCGTTCAGACCGAACATCGTGACAGATAAGAAGCCGTCTTTCTTTGCTCGGCGAATGACCCCTTCCGCAGTATGGCGGCTGATGTAACGCACTTGGCCATTCTCAAATGTGAATTTGTGTAATATGCCCAAGCCGTCAAAGAAGTGCTGTAAAATGGCGGGAGGTTTCGAACCATCCTCTGATAGAGGAATGACAAATTTTCCGGCGCCGGTTCTATATATGTAATATTTAGAAGTGATTATGAAGTTGCTTGAGGCCCTTCCGAGACTTACCTCATGAACGATCCCTGTAGCCACGTAGGCCATGCCCCTTTCGTCACGCAAGCCATCTCGTTGGTTGTCTCCGGGACGTCTTTCAAATATGGAGGGACATACTTCATGTCCTCGAGTCCGACCCAATAATTGTTGTAAGGTGCTTTTGGGGCACTTTGTACCTTAGCAGACGCCATTCTTTAACAGCAGTGATTGAATCAGGGTGATGGATGTAGTAAAAAGAATGAAGCTGCGGCGGGACGTTTATGATAACTCTTTGACGCGGATCGTGGACCTGGAAGGTTGGGGCCGAAGAACTCAACTTTATGGATTCAGAAGCTGACATTTGGAATTCCGCAAAAGCCGAATCGTGCTAAGTCATCTCCACGCTGTGTCAGCCCCGCAAAGAGTTCCACGGTTGCGCCCTTGCTAGTAGTATTTCCAAAAAGCATTGCCGAAACGGACCCGTGACAAACTTAACCAATCAACGTGATTGAGTTCGCGGGGGGATGGTATTCAAGAACGTCGAATTTTGGAAGCCGGCCGGGGATGGGTCGGGTCGGTTGGCAAGCGATGCATCAACCTCATCACACTGGCTGCATCCCCGTCATACAAGCTTTCCGCAGAACCTATGAGCTTGACACCCGTGAATCCGCGGAGAAACCCGACATCAAAGTTCTCTAGGTGTCTCGGATGTGGCTTGCAGCTAACTCAATCCACCTTATGTGTAACTAAATTCTCGAGCTGCAGGGAGTTTCGACACTCCATCCTTCCCCGGACGGCAATCTCCCCGGCAGCCTTCGTTCCCCAACCGTGACCTTCTGACAAGAACACTATATTTGGCAGTGGCATGAGAATGACTAAATATTGAACCACTTCCCTCTCATATCGAACCATTTCTCTGCCTCTTCGACCCTTCAAGCAAGCTAGAGCAACCTCCCTTGCAAATTCTCAAAATATCCAACCAGCCAAAACTCTCTCCAAATCATCTGGCCAACCGATACAATGGCGGCAAGGCCAGCAGCGACTTCACTTGCAACTTGGGTAACATGAAATAATCATTCCTGCGCGACCGTATGCATCATTTGCTAACCCATTTTCAGAACTGGCCCATGTGGTGGCGAATACTCATCCTCCTTAATATCAGCTTTTACAACATGATGGGCAATGTCTTTGCCGCAGGTATCTCGCCACTGTTTAGTCTCTTGATAGAGGAATTTCATTGTTCTGTCGACCAAGCATCACGCTTGGCAACGTATGCCTTGTTGATGCTTGGTTTAAGCGTAAGTGCCTGGATCATTTATCCATGCAGGTCGATCGTTATATAACTCGTGTTTCCAGAATATCTTGTCATTGCCGGCGGTGGAATATCTAGGGAAGAGATACACCATCTTGATTTCCATGGCAGTGTTCCTAGGTTCCAACATCTGGGCTGCAAAAGCACAATCCTACAATTCCCTGTTGGGCAGCAGGTTCCTGGGAGGATTTGCAGGCGGTGTAGTTGAAGCTCTCGGACCCTTCATTGTATCCGAATGCTTCCACGAACATCAGCTCGCAAGAGCCATGGTGGTGTACGTCGGCTTTCTTGCAGCTGGCTCTGCAGTTGGTCCAATCGTGGCAGGTGGCATTGCTTCCGGATTGAACAACTGGCGTTGGTTCTTTGGCATCACTTCCATTGCGATCGGTACCAATCTCGTCGCTTGCATATTAATGCTTCCGGAGACGACACATATCACCGATGACTATCCATTTGAAAGTGCCGAATCAACGCCGGAAAGAGAGAAGGTAGACGCGACTTACATCGAGAATCCGACTGAACGCGGTGATGCTACGTCGACACAACAGAGCCAGTCCCTCAAAAGCCTATGGATTGAGCGATCATTCTTTACCAGCCTCATCTACGCCAAGAAGAGGGAAAATCCATTGAAGATATTCCTGCAACCATTTTCGCTACTATTTGCACCACCGGTCTTCTTCACTACCCTCGTTTTTGGTTTGACGATAGGGTGGACAGCCCTCATATCGATCGTGGTCTCTAATGTCTATTCGGCCCCTCCAATGCTTTGGCAACCATGGCAGGTTGGTCTTATAAACTTCGGCCCTTTGGTGGGCTTGTTGATAGGACTGCCGCTGGGTGGTATGATTGCCGACATGCTTTCCAAAGCTGCACTCAAACGATCAGATGGCGAGCATGATCCCCGAAGCCGTCTTCCAGCCGTCATACTAGGGGGCTTAATCAGTCCTGCTGGTTGCCTTCTCATCGGATTCACTTTGCAGAAGAATCTTCATTGGATTTTTGTTGCAATTGGATGGGGTATGCTGGCTTTCGGTCTTACCGCCTCTGCAAACGTTCTGTTGACGTATTCTGTCGACTGTTTCAGAATGCAAGCAGGGCATGTTGGCGTGCTGGTCAACGTGGTCAAAAATGGGCTGGCTTTTGGTGTGTCTTTTGCGTCGATGAATTGGTATTATGAGTCTGGGCCTGCCAGACAGTTTGGAACAATGGCTGCTTTGTCGTGGGCTGCATACTTGTGCATCATTCCTGTTTATATGTATAGTCTCTCTTTGGTCAGACTGTCTGAGCGCTTGCTCCATCTATTATAGGGAGGCAACAGATTTTCCTTGATGAGCAAATTGTGCTGTGGAGCTCACAGCGGCTGATAGGGTTTTACGAACAGCAAAATACTAGTCGGAGAAAATAAAAAAAATAAAAATTGATTGCTCAGGGTTCTCTTCGTGACAAGAAAGAATTCACGGAACAGAGAATGGTAACTATCGAATGGATCCGTGCTACACATTCGCTATGTTCCGAACATTTCAATTCTCGTACAGCTAGCGTACTATGAAAATCTCTGCTCATGTTTGTTTTACTGATTTCCGATCGGAAATCAGAGTAACAACGGTGTTCTGCTATCGACCTGATGACTCCCACCAGTTCCCATAATACCTCCATTCACTTTGTTGGTTACTTGTGCCTGCTGCGTACTTGCAATTTGGTTCAAGAACTCAAGATCCCCTTCAAGCAAGAATTCGCCCAAATCCATTCCCAATGGTGAAGCATTCATCATGATGGACCCGAAGAGTTGACCATTCAGATACAATGAATGCAGGCTAGACGCCGATGTCTCGTTATATGGGTTTGACAATTCTGGGATATTAAAGCTTGACATGGCTTTGGAAGATACTCAGTTGACCGTGACTAAGAGGAGAAGTGGAATCATCGAAGCTCGCAACGAAAAGCAGAAGACTTATCCAATGACTCTGATACACATGTGAGTTGCTCTAAGTACGCAGCACACCTATCAACCATCCTATTCTCGCAATCCAATCGCCGCAATGCCAGTGCTACATCAATCAGAGAACGGTGTAATTCGAGCTCCGATATCGACAACGGTAAGGGTATCGCTCCATGAGTGCTCCGGTCTTTGAGGATGAGAAGTGACGCGAAGATGACCAGCGCAGCATTGAAAGTGTAATACAAACTGAACCATCATGCTCCCAGTCGGGATCTATGATCGACGTTCCCCATTACGATCTCTCGGACGGTAGCAACAATGTCTTTGGATGACTGCACACATATCTGGATGCTGTTGTTGCCAATTTACTGCAGAAGGTTTGCTTCCCGTGCGTCGGAATCGCCTGGCGCTTTGCCTATGATATCGAGGAACTTGACCAAGATGGGACGATGAAGGAGTATACGAAGATTGTGGTGGCGAAGCTTGAGAATAACTCGGAAACAGTCGAGAGAGGAAGGGGCTGATTCGGTTAATTCGGGTCTGTGAACGAAGTCGTCGACGTTGCATAAGCTTAAAGATGGTGGCAGCAGACGTTCCCATTCAGAAAGTTGATGTTCGATGGAAAACAATTGCGAGACAGTGTCCAGAACAGTGGTCTGACCGCCGCAGCCGATATTGCCACCGTATAACTGATTTATGACGTTCCACATAATCTTGTAGAGAGTTCTATCCACTGTTTATTAGTACATTCAATCTTTGCACGGTTACAATTGAGGCTGGGGTGTTTCGAGCATGCTTACATAGTAGCACTGAAGAAATCTACACTGACTTCTCGTTTATGATCATTCGCCTCATGATTGCCACTATGTGTCTCGGGGTCCAGACTTTGGGAAGCTGGATTCTGATATAGTCGTCTGGGAATAGTAGCTGGTCTACCAAACGTCATACTGAGCGTTCGATCAAGCACAACGCAACCATACCAAGTCCGCTTTCGAAATTCCTAATCCAAGGGGAAAAAACGACTAGCAGCAGTAGCGGAGTGGAGTCCGAGTTGGAGAGCGCCTTTCACTGCAAGATCGTGCACAGCCCATGCTTTCACTGATCGTTGTGTGCCTTGCAGATATTGACCTGTCGAAAGGAGATACTGGACTTGTATCTTTAGCTGAGAAAAGACTCTCATGTGAGCGGTACATACCCATTTCAAGACTTGTTCCACGCATGATTTGTTTTTCACACAATCCCGTCGCCCGCTGATAATATGCATCGAAATCCAGGGCTCGCTTTTCCGCACTCAGGCCGTTCTCAACAGTTGTGCTTGTAGCCATCGCCATGATCATGTTAAAGAGGCCTAGCCACGTCTTCCTTATTTTGGTAAAGCCGCTTGCTTCAATCTCGTTGTAGGTATCTAGAAAAGCTTGCTCATATATGTAAGGGAAAAGAAGGCCAGTATCTCCAAAATAACGTGCAATCAGGTTTCGTGTTGTGGCCTCCGGTGGAAGAGCATATATATTTACATTTTTTTGATTCGCGTCCCTGAAAGTTTGTCTCGCCGCTGGGGCTCTGACTGACGGTGATGCGGGCTGGGAAATACTGATGACTGCACTGTCGAGAGGCATGCTAGGGCTGAAGCTGTTTCCGGTAACAAATCCTGACCAATTTGTACGAGCCATTGCGCGTGATATATGACGCGTGAATGCGGTATTTGAGGATGATCCTGTACAAAGTTTTAGCTTGTTGCTGTCATAGCCAGGGTGGCGCGCATTACCAAAAACACCACAATCTTCTTCAGCGCTGAATACCATGGCGCCCATCCCATCCGCAGAATTCTCATCACCAAATGAATCTTGAAGTTGATCTCTATTTACTTCCACTTCCTCCGACTGCAAGTTTCTCGTGTGCGGATGAGACCTATCTCTTTGTCCATCTGATCCATCTACAAGTTCGCCTTCAAACCTGGGATACAGCTGAAGCCTATTTGGCTTGGCTCTCAAGGCTCTGACGTCTTGTTCAACAGCCTTCAGACGATCTTCTAGGCTAGACAAGTACTCCTTCCCAATGATAACATTCGAGGTAGACGCAGAGTTGATATAGATACATTCAAAGCCCAATTCCGCGCAGCCAGAACATTTAGGCCGAACTCTATCGCACTTTGAGGGTCTCTACTAGCATCTTCACAATCTCTTGCTATGCCTGATAGCATCACCACACAGGCCGTATGGTAAACAGTTCCCCAAGGGTCAGGTGCCTTACACGTGATTTTCTAGTTCTGCATGCACTACATGCCAGCGAGATTCTCCGCCTTTTAGCCGCGGGATTGTCGGAGACGTCGCTATAATTGCTACACGAGTTCATTTTATTGTGGGCTGCTTGCTGAGTAGGGTGACTGGCAGCAATCGTACGAGGAATCCGGGACGTAACAAACAATCCATCGGGGAACGATCGGGTTTTACGTCTGCCGTTACTTCTGCGGGGTATTCTCGGCTTAAAGTCAAATTGCTAGCTAGGCTTGTTGTAGAGGTGGGGTGGGGAGAACTTGACCGTGGTTACGAATCAAGTGGCCGCTCGCCGCCAAGAGGCTTTGGTGTACGCAAAGTACGCAAAACACCACCCTTTGCGAACATAACAACTTTTAACCACAGCACTTCTCGGTTAGTAGTCAGTGCAGCAAACATAGATCAAAAGCTTGCGAACAAAATCTATGAGACAGTCTTTTTATATCTGCTACTTGTTCATCATAACCGTTTTGGTATGCACAAATTCACAAAGACCCCACTCCCCACCAAATCGGCCCCATCCGCTATCGCCATAACCTCCATGAGGCAGAGTGCTTTCGTCGTGCACAGTTGAACCATTAATGTGCGTTGCCGAGACTTTCAATTTTTTCGAGAGGAGGAGAGCGTTGTAATGGCTTCTTGTGTGGATAGAGGACGACAGGCCATATCTGCATGCATTGATGATTTGGATAGCTTCCTCGTCCGACTCGATTGGCACGAGACAGAGGAGAGGGCCGAAAGCTTCTTGGGTAGCGATATCCATGTTCCGACGAACTCCTTCGATGAGCGTGGCGGGTACCTCTGCCAGCGACTTGCGCGGGGTGTCGTTCATCCATGAGCTCGAGGATCCCAAGATTGTGTGTGCTGTCGCACCTTTTGAAACAGCGTCGGCCACAAGGTCACGCACCCGATTTGCTGCCGTGGCAGTTATGAGAGTCGTGATTTCGGGTGCCCGTTGAGTATCTTGTACAATGGAAAGTAATGCTTGACGGAACTCGGCAAAGATAGATTGAGCAACAAGAACCGTGTCCGTTGACATGCATATCTGGCCATTCTTGAGATCAGGTCAGCAGGGGTTTAAAATCTTATTTGGGAGAAGTCAGCCCGTAACACAGGACTTACATTCAAAAAGGCGCCGTCACAGACCATCTCTGCAGCCTTTTCCACATCTGCATCCCCGAGGACCACGGCGAAGTTCTTCCCTCCGAGCTCCATCAGACAGGGTTTCAGCTCCATCGCTGCTTTACTCGCAATATGTCTTCCAACTAGCGTGCTTCCCGTGAAATTGCATTTTCGAACTTCGTGCCGTTCGATGATTTCCTCGAAAATGGCAGCAGCATCGACGCCTCGATGAAGGAGGAAGTTACAAACACCTGGAGGGAAACCGGCTTCTCGAAACAGAGATGCGATGAAGTAGTGAGTCCGTGGTGATAACTCGCTCCCCTTCAGAATTGCAGTATTTCCGGCTGCGATGGCAGGGAGGCAGGCTCGAAAGCCAAGAATTAGGGGGGAATTCCACGGAGCGATCCCGAGAATGACACCTAGAGGTTCCACGAAGATGAGAGCTTGAGCCGCAGGATCCTGAGATGAGGGTATAGATCCGGCGAGACTGGGCGATGTGACCAATGCAGCGGTCTCTTGAATCATGAGGATACTTTCTTCGAGATTGATGTTTGCCCATTGAGACGAGGCATGAATCTCCGCCTGCATTATCTGAAGAATCTCGGCGCCTCTGGATCGAAGAAGTTCTGCCAGTCTCAAGATCAGTGTTCTCCGTGCAACTGGAGGAGTTGCACGCCATAACTCGAAAGCTCGAGCACAAGAGTCAACCGCTGCATGACAGTTCGCAATGTCTGTTCCCTGGGCAATGACATTTGATTTCGTTTGTGGAGATGCATTGAAACTCTCTGGCGTGAAAGTCAGCGTGTCCTCTGGGAGCTTAACATCAACATTGTTAATGATCAGAGGAACAAAAATATTCTTTTCAGCGGTCATTGTGCTGCAAAAATGGCATGGAAAATTTGCAGACTAATGGATACTCATAAGATATTAATTGAACGGCGAGAATGAATTACTTGGTAGCCCTTCTAGGAAGAAACGCCAGCGAGATAATCCGGGAGCCTAACGGCCTCACGAACTCCCACAACCCATGCGTTACTCGGAGTTACATAGTAGTCGTTTCGGGACAGCATACCGGCATGTCCAATATCATACTTCCCGATCGTTCCCCGCGCACCCGTCCCACTCCGCACAATCATATTTTACCTACGAAGTACTATGGACATGTCCGATGGGAAATAGTGTCAAGTGATGTGACAGACGTTCATTCGCCTAAAGGTGTGAATGTTATCATTGTGCAAGTGAATAATTTTCCCAGTTTGAGTATTGGATTTGGATTGTACAGAAGCCGAACTTCAAAGATGGCAAATTAAATTTATTCCATTCTAGTTGTGTCTATTGCTTGCACATCCACCGGTCCCGCAGCTTTGCAGCCGCGGAGATAGGGTACGTTCCCCCGGCCATCCCCCATAGAAGATAAGAGGTCGAGGTCTAGTGCGCGCGGGGCCGGTTTGCGTAGAGGGCCGGTTTGGCTAAGCGAGCGCGAATACTAGGAATACCCAAACCACAATCTCGCGACCACGCCCCACCTTAACCCTCCTAGATTTTAGAGGCTTATAATTATCTTATCTTATTAATTCCAAGTTCTTAGAGGGTATTAAGCTAGCTCTCTTTTAGTGGATCTAAGGTAATACTAAGTTCTAGGCTATATTCTTAACTAAGGGTAAGAATAAAAGTATATTTAGGCTTACGTTAAATTATTTCTAAAGTTAGCTATAATATATTTTGAATTACTAGGTGTGATATATATTAATAAAGATGGAGAGAAGGAAATAATATAATCCCTATGTTTGTACATTAAAGTGGAAATTAAAGTCTAAAAGAAGAGAAGGAAAAGAAGCTAAGAAGCTAATTTATAGTAGTGGTAGAACTAGCGTGCGAACTAGTCAAAGGTAATTTCCGAATAGCAGAGAGGTCACGTGAGCCATCTGACACCTCGGGAAGTAGACCTACTTATAGTAGTAGTAGTAAAGCACGCGGAACTCAGGCAGGTGCTCGATAATTTAGGCAAGATAGCTACGTCCACGCTATATTATACTTCACTTCAGATCACCGATAGGTCTCTTGCTTATAGGAGAGTCGACAAACGACTACTACTTCAATATACCTCTAGGCACTATCTTCCTAACGCGGAAGAACGCCGATCAGCTCTATATATATTAGCTTTCTACCCTAAATCTAGCGCGTATATACTATATACGTGAACTTCGCTGGCCTATTAATTCTAAAACACTCGATCTTAGTTTTGTTCTAAGGTGTTTGCCTATACCGTGCTCCTATATATCTCGTGCTTGTGAAGATTACTCACATTTTGGCAAAGATCATCGGTACTAGATCCCATAACGCGATATCACTAAGTCGCAGAGTACGATATTTAACTTGTCTTATGAGATTCTCTCACTCGTCTCGCTGCAATAGCACTCTATGCTATCCTATTAGAATAAGATAAAATACCTTCTTTCCAACTAACAAGTTTCATAGGACCCGTCCCTACATCAGCCTACAGTGCTCTTCACCACAGCTATCTTGTTCTTGTCATCTTCATCCAAAACTTCAGACTGGATACGATCCTCATCACTTTGGTAAATCTTCTCGCTCTCCACCGGAACGTGCTCACGGACAGCAATCCAAGTAGGAGGCACAGAAAGCACTTGTTGTGTTGTAAGTATTTTGGTAACAGTGGGGTGGAGAGGAAAGGAGACCTAGGCTTACCGAGAAGAATCGTATTAACAGCGAGCGGTACGCGGCCTCCGTACCAATCATGAGTATTGATCCCAAATGAGACAGCTTGTGCAAAACTTTCCTGCCCTCTTAGGATACCTGTAAATCTAGACAACTCGGAGATATTGCCTGTCTTTGTTGACACAAAGTAATAAAGCCAATTCTGCAGAGATTGCTGTGAGAAATCTGATTCCTGTCATTTAGCCAAGATTCATCAGGAATCGAAAATTTGTAAACTTACTCCAGAGAATCAATGTGAAGAATCCCAAAGTGAACTGAGGGCTTGTCCAGTCCAGATCTGGGGTTTCTTTCGTAAACTTTTCGTTCACCACCCAGCCGTAAGTCCAAGACACAACGTGCCAAAATACGACGTAGTAGAAGCTGCAAAATCCATAGTTAGACAATTTTCTGCTATGCTGCGACGGATAGATATTCAAGTGCTTACCCTATCTGTATCCTCTTCTTGACTGAAATACCCCTATAATCGAGGAAAAGGCTGATGAGCTGCGAAGCCAGCAGCCCAGCAAAATTGCCTACAAATCCAATCAAAGCCCGAGCGCGTACTCCGAAGAAATATACAGTATAGTCTAGTACATGGTCAGCGGAATGTTCTCCCATCGGACCGCTAGATATAGCAAGATAATTCATACTTCCTGTGTATTGATTGAAGTAAGCAGCCCAAAATACAGGCAACAGCAGAAGTATCTGTTTGCGATAGTTAGACAAAAAGCTCTTACAAAGAATGGCGCTTGGAGATCGCAAGCTTACATCGCGTCTTGACAGGGCTTTCCCGACAGCTCGAATCTCAGCAGCAAATGATTTTTCATGGACGACCTTCACTTTACTACCATCCGAACGCTGCACCTTCTCCGGTCGAGTGAGCAACAGTCCAATTGGTGCAGCAATGCATTGAAGTGCGATGAATATTAGATAGACATCTGCATGTCTGTGAGTTACAACCCAGCGAACATTTCGGTGGGGTTCGTACTTGGTCCTACTTTTCCCTTTTTCTTCTGGTTTGCACCACTGGACCTTGATCAGTATTCTTGACTAAACGATCGTTCTTGGGCATGATACATACTGGTTAAGTGCCAAAACAATTGCCCCTCCCACCAATGGACCACCGGTACGGAATATGAGCCAAATGCTATTTCGCTTGTTAGTTCCAAGGAGGTGGTAACAAATGCAAACTCGGTTCCTACTTCATGTATCTCCCTCTCTTGGAGGGCTCCGGATACCCAAGGGCTACCGCACCTTCAGAAGCCCAGAATAGGCCCGCAGACACACCGCAAGTGACAGCACCGACTAAAACTAGCCAGACGTTTCCCTATTGAACAAGTCAGGGAATTATCCTCATTCATTGGGAAAGAAGTATCAGATGGCATACAAATCGATTGTTGGTATATAGCCCTGCACTTCATCCTCGACAGAGTGAGCCAACATCGTTCTTGAAAGTTTGTGGTGGAAAAACTTACGCATAAATAGGGTATCCAGCAGCTCCAAGAAACAACGTCCAGTTCAGCCCAATTCG
This sequence comes from Hyaloscypha variabilis F, assembly GCA_002865655.1. Classification (NCBI taxonomy): domain Eukaryota; kingdom Fungi; phylum Ascomycota; class Leotiomycetes; order Helotiales; family Hyaloscyphaceae; genus Hyaloscypha; species Hyaloscypha variabilis. The sequence goes on along the minus strand of KZ613956.1, from coordinate 1,094,335 downwards.
ATTTGCAATCGGGCCACCAAGCAAGCAAAATATCCCCACTACATGAATTCGTTAGCGTTCCCTTTCTTTAATTGTAGAAGAACGAGGCTTACTAAGTCCAAAGACAAGAGCGTTTGCTGCGTTAACGAGGAATGGAGACTCGGCACCTCCAGCACCCAGTGAAGACATGGCATTCCATAACCCAGGAGCCAAAAACCCAACTGCCCCAATTACAAAGGCATTGAAAAGTGTGCTGCGATACCAAATTCGCTTCTCTTCCCTGTGCTGTGATTCCATGACTAAAGTGGACGACATGGTTGATTTGCACGGATTGCTTCGACGAGCCGAGTATGCAGTGAAAGCAACATCGGGAATCACTGTGATATATGTAATTCTGCATAGCGAGAGTTTTCTTCGAATAATCGCCATCTCCAGCATGCAACTCTCTGCTAAAATGGCGAATGGCTAAGCGAAGTGCTTGAACAGTGGGGCTTGACACATTTATGTGCATCCGTTAGCCACTCATTCCCAGAGAGGAAGGTAAATAAGGGGATGCATGCAAATAATTCTTAGCATTGTGGAGAATCCAACCCAGGAAATATTTTTGCATCGAATCCACGAATTGAAAGCGATGAAAACTCTTTCCGTAAAGCTTACGGATTCGATGGCAAGGGTTGCACACACTAAGATCTCCGAATTTTTCTCTGTCAGAGTCCGAATGGGCTGCAATCTGATCTCAACCTCAGAGGCCCTCCTTCATTATCACGCGATGACCTCCGATGGATTTGATAACATTATTGTTGCTTTGTGGTAAGATTATCATTACCCAATGCTCAAAAGCGCGGCTGGATGGCTCTGATTACGCTCGCTGTCTGACCGTGTCTTTCTTATGTAGAATCTGTCGCTGTGATCTGAGAAATCTTTCGGGATGGAAGATATCGGGGAGGAGGTATCAATGGACTGGGATGCCCCGACCTGGTACTAGTCCTTCCGGATTTATAGAATTAGAGGGAAGGAAATCATACCACGCATGTTTTTTTTTGCAAGGATGGCATCAACAACAGCCTTGTGAAGTTAGGGAGAAGCTTTAGGGTTAGATATTAGATGCGTTAGAGGATCACTAGTTGAATATTAATGAGAGCTCGCAATGGGTCCTCCTGAGATAATAAAAGAAAAAATATCTGAGCTTTAGTCTTAGGAGAGAACCCTTTACGGCCAGCGTAAGGGTGTTAAGATTTCCCATCAAAGAAGAAGTAAATTGAAAAAAAAAAAATTAAAAAAAAAAAATTGAAGGAAATTCCTTATTCCTTATTCCCATCCCACTCCTTCAGATATGCTTCAATGGTTCACGAACAATAATCCTGTGAACGTGTCTCGGCTCCTCCTCGGAAGAAAAGATGTCAACCAGCACACCCTCCCTCCAAGCCCTCTCAACAATCTCCCTAATCCCCTCCTCACGACTCTCAAACCTAACCTCGCGTCCTCTCTCTTTCCCCTTCTCGCCCACCAAAATAAATCCTTCAAATTCCCCCACCGCGCCAAAAACAAGCCCGCAGACCTTTCCAGCATACCAGACCAGCGGACTAGGACTGGCACCCGTGAAACCTCCAGTCAAAGACGGAGGAATAGGCGATGGGTCCCCTCCCATGCCGCTGACGCGACCAGAGATGTAGCTTACGTACCGCTGTAGGACGGGCCGCCAAATGTTGGTTGGTGCCATGGCGTTTAGACGCGCCTTGAAGATGGAGAGGGTTGTTTCCTCGGCCGGGAGGAGAGCGGCTGCTGTGCTGACTGGGATTTGGATATTGAAGGAACCAAGGTAGAGGCGTTCAGATTTTGGAACCGGTAGGAGCGGAAAAGCAGGGATGAGTGAACCGGTTGAGTTTGGATTTCGGAGGGACTGGCGCTGTCGAGCTACAGCTCTTTCTTTTGTCTGAGCGGCCGCTCGAGCTCGCTCGTTGAAGGCGCGCCATGTGAATCTTTGGACGAGGATGTTGAACTCTTGCCCCTTTTTGACTGTGAAGAGGGGCAGAAAGATGGTCAAGAGACCGGCGAGGCGGGCGCCATCGCCGAAGGGGAGAGGGATGTACGTTGCTCCGGCGCCGGTGGTACATTGGATTGTGAATGGATCTGCTGCTGAGAGCTCGTGCGTGCCATAAATGGTGGATGCAAGATGGAGGACGGTACTAGCTGGTAATTGAGGCTAGTAGATCTGTGCTGTGCTTCCCATGGGCGTGCTTCCCCAGTCAATCATCAGCTCGTCAACCTGGTTTGCCGACAAGCTTTCCGAAGCCGTACTAAGACTAACGTCGAACGTTTGTGGGATACGCTGAGATGCTATTGAGCCCGGATTCTCGGCCGATGTTACCTGGATGTTGCGTTGTGCCAGCTGGGTGCTGTTCCCAGTTGTAACGACCGTATTCCCGATTTGCTCGATTGGAGCACCATCATAGGCGATTTGAGCAACGAGGCAATGATGATTACCCGGAAATGCCTGGTTCACAAATTCGCCGTTCACTTTCAAAGTTGTGTTGTACACATCCAACAAGCAGCCGAAATACGCCCACTGGGTGTCTCCTTGCAAGATGGTGATAGTCTGGTTGTTAACCCCGTTGGTCCCGAACTCGGGACTCGATATACTGCCGAGATCAGGGTTCTCCGTAGCGAAAAATGGAATGGTATGATTGTCCGAGGGAGCCTCGGGATATCCAGGGTCTCCACTGCTGTCTGGTTGGCTGAGATATGTGTAGCTCGGATTCCAATTCGTATCAGTACTTTGTGTGCTCCAGAGGCGGAAAAAGACCTTGACTCCTGAAACAGCACCTAGGGGGCCCGCGGTACCTCGGAGCCGGACTCTTGCCACAGCAAAATTATAGTTGATGTAATCCATCTTGCCGATTCTGGTAAAGGGTGTGACCGAAGCGTCTGCATTCAGCGCGTCGTCTTGGCCTGGAATTACATAGTTGCTAGAATCGAAGGGGTCGATCCCATTGGGATCTCCGTACTTTTTATTCAGCCATGGGATTAATGAGGTGATATAGCCATAGGCACCAGCGGTATCGAATGTCCGAAACTCTGGACTGCCGGGTACTGGAGTCGGATTCCGCTTTGGAGTTGCCGTGAAAACACGCAAGTCAGCACTCCGGTACGGCTTGTTCTCATCAGCAGGGTTTGGAGTTGCTATCACCTAGAGAATGTCAAGGTCAGCTTTTTCAATCTCGAAACAATGGTATTGCAATTTCTGAGACAGACATCTAGAGATGCAAGAAACTGGGGAGATGTTCGAATACCAAAAAAATAACTTTGAAGGTATATATACATTTGTGAAGTACGGGTTCGCTCCCGGTACGAAGAAGAATTCTCCCAGTGCTGGTATAGTAGTTCCGAGCAGACTTATAGAGCTCATCCCCGGTTCCGCGATTTCGCCCTGCGCGGCCGTTGGGAAAGCTTTCACCGACGCTTCCGTGAAATGGATATCATATGGATAGCGGATTCGCTGCGGCACATAGGGGTTGGTCGTCTCGTACACAATTCCCGAAGATAAATCGAACGAACATGTCATGTCAGTGAAACTGATCTTAGGCAACGAGGGAGTGGCGGAGCCAGCTACCTGTTTGTTGAAGCCCTCAAGCATCAGCCAGAAGCCGGTTGTGGGGTACACGCCGCCACCGTTCGTAACGAGGTCGTTGACTTCGTCTTCACCCCATGTGTCTTTGACGCCCCAGAAGGTCAGAGAACCCAGGGGCCATGGATTGTCGGGGTTGGGACCTGGGATTTGATCGGTGTGGACATCGGGAGGAAAAGCGGCGTCAAGCAAGGACTTGAAAAATGGAAAGGGATCACCGGGATCTTGCGTCAGGTTGTTGTAGACGCCGCGCAAGCAGCTGGCTGCCTGATCTGCTCCTGGTGCAGCAGCTATGATGTCGTTGATCGAGAATCCAAGTTGAACATTGAGGTAGTAAAGAAAAAGCATCGCACATCCCGTTGCTGGATCAATGCCATGATCATACTCGAGCGTGGTATTGACATAGTCGGCGCGAGATCCATAGTTTTGGTAGACCTAGAGAGTCTTGAGGTTAGCCTAAACAATGAAAACTTTCCTCTTATAGGGATTTTTCGTATTCGGAGATACAAACTCGATCAAGAGATTGATTGGCAATGCATGGACAATACTCGCCCAAGAGTCCAGGAAAAAGAAAATGAGAATCTACATACCGAGGTCTTATTTGCATGAGCTGCCGCAGTCGTCCCATTATACCCCCGTACCACAGTCATAGTCTCAGCAGATCCATCTGAGTCCGTCACAAGCATCTGCTCACTATCGATCTGGATGACAAAAGTAGTCTCAAAAGGAAAAGACAACACGGCTTTGACCGGAATCGTCGTCGTCGTAACGGCAGCATCAATAGCTGCAGTTAGGCATGTATCCGGGCCACCCAGTTGGTTTGATCCCGGGCTCAAAGGTGGCAAAGAGCTGTTCAGCCAATATGCGCTGAGCTCGTAGCCAGACCAGAAAGTGCCAATTCCAGTGATGACCAGGAACTGCTGGGCAAGGAACCGCGAGAGCGCCTCCCCGCAGCTCTGTTCATTGGATCCATCAGGCGCATACCAGCCCTTGTTTTGAGCATTCATGAAGATCTCGGTGATTTCGGAGACATAGAGGTAGCGGAGATAGTTGGCACTGGTGTCGGCGTCATTGTCGATGATAGAGCCGGGTTTCAGGGTGATGCTGCTTGTGGTGTTTGCTCCACCATCGAGATTCGCAACCCACATCGGGATCGGCACGGAAATTACGGAGTTCAAGGTGTAAGTGCCCCCGAACCAGTTCGACATGATTTTGTAATCGTTCTCGCATTCTGAATTGCCGTTACTGGTTGTTGTGATGAGTGAGTTTGTACGTGCTGGTTCGATATTGTTGGCTTGAAGGGCGCTGTCGTAAGCGAACTGGAAGTGCTATGTTATACCGGGACCAAAACCAATATCCGTTAATCCTTGGGTAGTATACCATTGGGCATATAGTACCACGTTGCTTGTGCCCATCTTGAACGTACCATCTGCGGGCCAGCCGAATGAGGTACCGGAGCCATCGGCAGCGGTATTCCAGCGCGCGAACGTGTCGCCAGATTTGACGAGATTTCCAGTATTTCCAAGCACGGTCACTTTGTCGCCCGTGTTATAAGTACCGTTATCGATAGGAGGGCTGCCTCCTGTGGAGGTATTGCCATTGTAGGCAACTGTGAAACTCATCCTGGGTTGATCAAACTTGTTTGCAGAGCTTGCTAATTCTGTAATGAAACAAGACAAATATGCGGTTCGTCACCACTAGAGAAATTCTTGCGAGTGATGAAGCATATTCAGCACCTTCAAAATATGGGAACTTCGAAGCCTTACTCGGTACTTATGCACTCGTATAACACCCGTCTGACCACTTTCCACACTTTTCGGTCAACGCTGTAAATCCTGGGGATGTCAGCTGGCAGCCATACGGAAGCCATAAGGTTTGAGATTCAGCTGTGAAAGCCACATTTGCGATCACGCTATCGCTCACCCGACGTGACATCCAATCATCTTCTCTGACTCTCTGCGGTACTTTTGGTGAAATCCCCAACCACCGAAAAGAGACTTTGGTCGGAATATGCCTTGGTCACAGACTCATGCAAGTTGTAGGAGCTGAAGCACGAGCATCGGATCATGGCTTGCGCGGCTGAGCCAAGGAAGGGAGTGCATCTGAGCATGAAAGAACAATTCGCCAACGAGTCTTTAAGAATGCCACGAAGTTCAGGAGCAGCATAATAATGAGAGACAAATGAGCGATTATGCAGGAAACGGCATTTGTTAGTGGAGGGTAGTGGAGAGGATCGATATGCAAGTGAGCGGGAAAAAGGCACAACGCGATTGGACTATAGTGAACAGGGGAGAGACTTCAGCCTTGGGCCGCCAAGCAAAATCACACAGTAAATTAACGCATGATGGTACTCGTAAGGTATTTGGGGGGCTGGGAAGTTGTAAGGGAGTGAGATGATTGACGAGGAAAAAGAGGAGAATGGTTATTTACTTTGAATCTGGAGATTATGAACATGAAAAACTTTTCCTTGCAATCATCAACCTAAAAACCTTTATGTATTTGCTCATCCTGCCTTGATTAATTCCAATGAGATCGCCTATGGCAAGCTCAAAAGATAATCTATCATCTTTGGTTAATTCGTTGTTCCCAACCGCATCAAACCGAAAGAGAGACCAACTCGAGCCCTTCGTGATATCTTTCAGCACTGATGGGTCTATTTTCATTAACAGTTTTCGCTGTTGAAGAGGCGGAAATAAAATGTCATATTTTTAAGTTGCTCCCATCAAGTATTATTCAGGAGACCTATCCACTTTCCATTTTATTCCTTGCATTTTCATACACAGCGTCAATATCTTCAGTCCATATCCACTTCATCCGGCTTGCAATCCTTTCCTTGACCAAAGACATACATGCTTCGAAGGAGATACCTTTCATGTCAGGAGATTGCATCTCGTATATGTCACCAGCTTCTCTTGTCGTCTCCTGAACTTTCTGGGCCCGTGGTAGCCTCACTTTTTGATATAGACGTAGCCAATCTTTGGGGTCCAGCAATGATCTAAAGGAGTCTTGCATAGCTCGGCCGAGAATATACGCATCCTCTATTGCTTGGCCGGCACCCGCACCTTGGCTGTTAGCACTTCACAATATAGTTTAATTGGAAACCCACCCTGATATGGGAGCATAGCGTGAGCAGCATCTCCCAATAACACGACATGGCCATCCTCATAGACCCATTGATCAAGCGGATCTCGATCATTGAGTAACCACTTCGATGGCGTCGATGTTAGCTTGCCCATGATCTGTTGAACTGTTTCTTCAAATCCAGTAAAGTCCTTTCTCATATCCGCAATGTCACCTGTGCAGGACCAGCTTTCCTTAAGATCTCCTAAATCTACTGGATCTTTGGTGACGAACCCAACAACATTCAACAATCTGTTCTGGCTGATTGGAAATACTAGAAAGTGTCGATCTGGGGCCATCCATTGGACAGAAGTGGTTGGGAACGGCCAATTTTCCGAAACGCTCTTCATCTCCACCAATCCTCTCCAGGCGATCCTGCCACTGTAAACGGGTCGATCGGTCGCGTACTGTGACCGCAATGCGGAGTGTATCCCATCGCAACCTATCACAAGATCTGCGGAAGCAAAGCTGCCATCTATGAACTCAACCTGGACCTGGTTGTCAGACTTCTAGAAAGCATTAGGAAAACGTCTCCATCAGAGCATAAAACCAACTTTTATATGCTTGCAGCACTTCTTGGTGAACAGTGATGCCGCACCTCTCTCCTTTACTGCAGATAAAAGAAGTTCCAAGAACTCGGCTCTTTGGACTGGAGAGTTTCTGAACTCCTGTTTTCGTTCCTCATTCACGGTGACGACCTCATCGCCTGTATCAAATCGTCGAAAGGCAACCCATATCTCATCCGTATTACCGACTATATTGTCCAGAGCTTCCCCTAGCCCGATCCTATGTAACAACTTTGCGGCATTGGCTCCAATGCCCACGCCAGCTCCAATCTCCTTATACTCGGAAGCTTGCTCGTAGACCGAAATTTGGAGCTGACCTTTGCAGTGCCAATCAAGTGAAAGAGCTGTGAACAGACCGCCGATTCCTCCGCCGATAATCGCGACCCGTAAAGATTGAGAGGAGGCAGACATAATTCTGGCGTTGAGGAGGAATTGGAAATGGTGTGGAGAATGTGGAGGTCTCTGTCCCCGCGGGGTATATCCGCCGCCACGGTTAAACGTGACCCCTCCCCGATTCTCAATACTGCCATGCCAACGCTCTCCTTCGTAGTCTACGAAAACAACAGGGTCTAATCAAGCGCTGTAATATCATAGTATATCTGGATACTGCAAAGCTCAGATGTGGTTCTGAGACTTCGGACAGCCTTCAAGACATCCAAAAAATTGTCCTCGGTCTTCAAGGGCTTCTCGGTTGATTCAGGGGGCGGGGCAATCTCGTCGCTAACTTTAGCGAGCTTAGTTGCGTCGACGTCAATACGTCACTGCTTGTTCCAACGTCCGATCTCCAACAAGGCCAAAGCTTCATCCTCTTCAATCCAATGTCTCCAACATGCCCTCTCCGGACGAAGTCTTTGCCAAATGGCACGGTCTCGTCGAGAATGGCCTCTTCACGACGATACGAGCGACCTTCGGGTTGGAGGGTGAAGACAGCTTCATCTATCGAGCAGAGGCATTCGCGATGACGCTGGCCGAGATTGAGGAGCAGGTTGCAACCGGAAAATTGAAGTATAAATACCAGGCACACGGGAAAATAGTTGAAGTACAATATGCAGCACTATTTCCAAAAGCAGGAGTGTTGACTGACTGAAGGTACCACCAGCAGACATAGCAGCATACGTTTCAATCTTTTCTGCCACCACCGACACCACAAAGGCACTGACTTCCTTCTATTCGAACGCAAAGAAGGGCTCGCCGCGAGCTACTATTGCTGAGTACCTTCAATCACGCCGCATCTCACCGTTCAAGATCGCAAAGTCCAAAGCACACATCAATCCATACTATGATCTCTGGGCACAATCCTGCCAGCTTACGACCTTCCTTGGTCCTCTCCCCGACCCCTCATATGCGCACCCAGTGAACGCGAAGAGAACACACCCGCTTCTTCCTGTCTTCTACCACCATTTCGGCTGTGTTGTGCCGACTTGGGAGGCGTTAAATATCATCGCACAATCATCTGGACAAGGTGGGGTCGTTGACATGGCAAGTGGGAATGGATACTGGACATATATGCTACGAAGGATGAAAGTCGACGTCACTGCCGTTGACAACATGGCAAGCGAGTATAGAACGATGTGGATATCGGACACGATCAAGGCAGATGGCGTTGACTACTTGACAAAGAATGCTGGCGGGAAAGGGAAGGTATTGCTGATGATATATATCGTCACCGCTGGGAACTTTTCAAGGAGGCTGTTGAACGCATACCGAGGAGGTACCGTCGTGGTTATAGGGACACAAAACTCGAACAGGTACACCGGATTCAGCGACTGCACAATGGAGGAGTACTTCGAGAAGGAAATGCCTGACTGGGCACTGCTTTGCAGGATCGCAGTGCCAAGCTTCGCAGGAAAGGACGATGCCTTATTTTTATGGAAAAGGGTCGCAAGATAGTCTACACGAACTGAGTTGCATGATGCCGTGGTATTGGCGCTGACCAGATACTTCAATCGCTTCTACGGTGGAACTCTAATCGAACTGGGTTCTGGCATCCATACTCTGATATCGGACCACTGCTCGCATATCGAAATACGGTATTTTCAAGCAGTAGTAGGAACTAGCCATTCCACATCTACGCTTCTTGGTGCCCGGAACAGTGAAGCTATCCACCCAGGCTGCATGAGGGATTCGAACTCACAACAATAAAAAAGATACATCCTGATTTGGTTTTATGAAAGGATTTATGAAGGGAATAATATCCTGAGCAGGCGAGAGGTCAATGCGCAGAACACAATTCAGACTGCTTCCTTCATTTCCCTCTCCCGGCGCCTCTTTTAGATTCAAACGTCTGAGCACACGTGTAAAATATGGAAGGTCGGGAGTTTAGTCAGATATTTCTAGCATCATTTGTTCTATCATGCTCTGCTATTCACCAAGAAACGAGTTTCTCCTTCCAGATCGGACCACCATCAGGACCCCCCGTCCGCTGGACACATCGAAAAAGAGCTACGCGACCCTGGTTTGAATCGTCGCTAACTCAAGAGACTATAGCTCTTGAGGTGGAAGGAATAGTCTCCGATACTACTCCATCTTCTTCCACCTCCATAATCCACATTGCTAGAACAGCTACCAGCTCTGGCTCCCAGGCTCCCTCGTCCGGCATGGAACGTAACATTGAAATTACTTCACGGCAAAGTGACCTGTTTCTGCATCTCGTAACAACAAGAAAAAGTGGCGAGAGAAAGCCAAGCTCAAATGACATTCCTCGAATCCAAGAGTGCTTTTCCTTCCGAGTAAGCTTGATCAATTGCACTATCTCCCTGAATTCGTGTTCAAATTGGTCATAGGGCATCTCATCTTCGAAAACGACTGCAGCGACAATTATCTTTGTGGCAAGATAGTGGATTCGAAGGAGGTGTAAAGCATCCGTGACCGGGTACTACAAGTACTTTGAAGTCTATGAAATAATGGTTGGAAGGCTCGGTACCATGTTCCGATCTCCGCTGCATATATGACTTGCTCCAATCTTATTTGATCCGTGACTATGTTGATGGTGGAATGCATGTTTGTACCGGTTGCAATGAACGTGTCTGTTGGAGGTACCAACGTGCAGGGCCAGCTCAAAGCTGAAGACTCCGGGGCGATCAACGCGCAAGATACGAAATGTTGAGCTCGTCGCATGACGAGGTCTAAGAATAACTTCGCTTCTTTAAGAGTTGAGAAAGTCGTGGGAATGAGTTCGATAGTGCTTCTGCCGTACCTCTTCGAAACCACGTGTTCGTTGAGCTGTCGAGGGTCGTACTTGCTAGATATTTGCAAGTCCAATTTGCGAAAGGCATGTACCAATTCGTCTTCAATCATACTGGAAGCCTGAGATGATATCCCTAGCTTGTGTTGAAGCGAAGAAGGGTGTTTAACGAGCCAGTCTTGTAGTATTCGATTTCCTGCTAGGGCATGCGAAAGAGCTAAGTATTTATTTCCAAGGAAGTTCTCGAGACACACAACGAGAAGGCAGGCCAGGATGACCTTTCGTGGATTCGTTCCATTCTCGCTCTCGCTGATAGTATCCCGTATTGCATTGAGAGCTTTGTTGTACTGGAGTAATGCAAATTCACGGTGCAAATCTCTCACAGATTCATTCTCCGCCTTTGACCGCCTTGTGGATGGCGAAGAAAGTCGAGACTTATGGAGTGCTCCAATCGCAACAATTGCATGTCTAACAAATGGCTCATGTTGACAGGCTTGTAATACAAGTTTTGTCCAAAAAAAAATCATCGAATGATCCGGACAAATCTAGCGCGGTCGCATCTTGGAAGTGACCGAAATAGCGATTCTCAATCCCAGTCTCGCCGGGTATGAGGGTTGATGGGTACGAGGTCCTGAATGTCTGGGATGCTGGATTGGTCTTGAGAATGAGCTGTCTAGTAACAGTGGAGATCTCTCTTTTAGTGATCTTGCCACCCCAATATCTGCAATTGAGCCGTGATTTTACGCAACGAGTGCACACTGGTTTTCCTTCATCGAACTTTAAGTGCCTTTCCCTGCACATAAACTGCATTAGTCAACGGTTCAAAAGGGGCATACCAATGGGATTCTGGAGATGAGAGGCGGGCAATGCGGGCATATTTGAAGGCTGCATACCGACACTTCAAACAACCGGTCCTGACTTTTGGCTTGCTTGCACGGGAGGTTCTTGGTTTATCCGCGTGCATCTCCGCCATCTTTAGATATCTGTCTCGATCCCACAACCTGCATTTAAATCAGGATCTCAGTCGGTCGAGCTTGCTTCTAAAACTCTCCCTCTTCTGGGTAGATAGCCTGGCATTTGTTGTGACATTGGAGGTTATTTCGCTGGAAGCTGACCGTCACGGTCGTTCTTAGAGCCAATAGGGAGGCGCCGGTCACGTGCAAGTATTGGATAGTGGGGGTTGGCTTACAATGCCCCCGACAGAAAAAGACAGGAGAGCTTCATATCGAGGATTGCGTGTAATTCATTTCATCTATTTTCAATTGGTCTGATGCCCTTGGACCTCTTCTATCCCAATACACCCCGTCCCAAAGCGCTCAAACTTGCTTCATATCTGCCAGGACTGTGATCGAGGAGCATGCTCCCACCGAACCTGACCTCTCCAAATCTCTTTTCCACCTCCCTTATGTACTTCAACACACTTCTAGTCGCTGGTCTCCCAAGCCCTTTTTCTGCTTCGCCATCTTTCAAGAAGGCTTCTCTCTGCAAAACGGGCATCGTCTCTACGACAAACACTTCTCCTGGTGGAAGAAGTTTCGCTGACAGCATAGATGCGCGTAAAGCTTTGAGGGCCGAGTATGCCCATTGGTCGTCTTCCTCGTTTTCAATTCCTGGTGGCCGATTGCTGTACCATTTGTCTGCGAAAGTGCCAGTAATACCAGCCCAAACACGATTTCGTACTTCTCCTTTTGCGCCAGAATCATCTGTCTTGAAGGCCAGTGCGATTGCCTGTAAATCGTGTAGAACTCCAAGCGAGAGGTATGGTACGAGATCTTGACCATTGATGATTGTCGTAATGAGTCCGCGGGTTGCAAGACGGAGAGAAGGGGAAAGTGTTGCAGGAGGTCCATAGGCGTAGACGTGGATTGGTCGGCCAGGTGGAAGGATGACTCTTGCGGGTGGAGGTCTACCTTGGTCGGATGCTGAATTGGTGATCAGTAACTGCGGAGACCTGTTATTCGAGGAGGTGAAGAATGCACTGGATTCTGCGTCTGAAGAGGGTTCAGAGATCATGATTGCCAGCAACGCCGTAACTCCTCCGCCGAGAGAATGGCCACACATCACAAGCCCGTATTCAGGAAACTCTTCCAAGGAAGCAGCAATGGTTGCCATGACCCTTCCACCAGCACCATCGAGCAACCTCTTTGCAGATGCGTGAATTCCCTTGTGAACTTTATACGATTTCCCTCTATATGAAAGTTCGTCATAGTCACAAGTCATATCCGTGAGCACATCCTCAAAACCAAGCGTGCCACGGCAGGTTAGCACGACAGCCTTTGACTCGTGATCCAACGACACGAAATGCACCATCGGGATGCCGGTGTTGGTATTGCCAGATGAGTCTGTACCACCTTGTGGGTCGACGAAGGAAGACAGTAGGATCGTATCTGCTGGTAATTGAGTATGAGTTGAGAAAGAGTGATGCTCGTGATGATGTTTGGTGTCGATCTCCTTGATAGCTGGAGATTTCGAGGTGGTGATCCCCATGATTCGAAGAAAGCTGGCGCCGTAGGAGGCTGATGCAAAGCGTACAAAGCGGGTAATGTTGCGAACGATATGGTGTTGAGGAAACAGTCCATCAATAAACCCTGTTCGCATCAAGCTCTCTAACGTCTCGGAATCTGCGAAAGCGCTACGACGCGGTGGATTCGCCAGAACCAGAGACGTAGCAGAGTTGTTGGTTTTCAGCGTATAAATACTCGGAACGTGACTCTTTGATCTTCGGTGGTTCAAAGACGGCGAGCTAGGCTGCTGCTGTTTCACGATATTCTTCTCAGACCGAGCTCGTAATAGGCTGCTTTGAGCTTTCAGGTGTGTTCTAAAAGCAGTCGGCGAGCCCGGCCTCGTGTCTGCAGAATGAATTGAATAGGTATCTGTTTGCGAGACGACAGAGTCGCGGCGTCGCTCGTGAATCGAGTAGTAGCTAGCTCGCGAGGGGCTTCGAGGTATGTCGGACGACTGCATCATTCCAAGATCCCGCGATGAGAAGTAATTCGGGTTTCCCCGTTGGGGCGCGCGTGGCGCGTCGCGAGCGGGAATGATGCTCGAGTTTCGCTGTGGGACCGGGAAATGTGATTTGGGAGGATTAGCAACGCCCCACGGAGGCTTCAGTGGACCTGCTTTGCTAGAAGATTCAGCTGGGGAGTCTTTGCTCCACAAACTCGAGAGGGTTGTGCCAGATCCCTTCTTCAGAGCCTCTCGGAAAGAGCCTTTCTTCTCAGAAGTAGACACTGGGGGCCGTTCGGATTTTGACTTCTTCGGCGGCGGAGACTTCGTGGTAGCAAGCTTCTTAGGTGGTGGATTGTCAGAGCCACTGATGGATGAGGCAGAGCTCATTGGTTTTCTCGATCGCTTTTGGTTGGCAACATTCTCCTTCGACAGAGCGATTGATGAACTAGCGACATTTTTCTCCTTTCCCAATTCTACTGACCCCGATCCAGTACGGCGTATCCGAGCCTGCATAGGGGAGTCCTTCTTAGGGATCTCTGGTGCCTCTTCGGTTGTTGGTGACGAGCTAGGGGACACGATAAAGCCAGAAGACTTCTCTGTGTCCACAAACGGGGCATCAATCATATCCTCGTCGCTCTGCACGGCTTCTTCAGCGTCCCCAATTGCTCCTTTTGCTTCGATATTGGTTCCTCGCAACCGATTTCGGATGATTCGATATACTACTCGGTACCTAGGAATCAGAAGACCTATCTTCTGTTCGTTTGTCAACACTTCTCCGTCGAGATCAACACTTCCAGTATGATGGGCATTCTCCTCCACAATTTCAACGCCTGGTGGCGGTGAGAGATCTGGAGGCTGCGTCCCAGTAATCTCGACCGTGATAGTCTTCGTTGTCGTCGTCTCTGTTGTGATGGAGACCGAGGCATCCGCCGGCAAAGACTTCATGATCCGTTGCCTGAGATTGATCTCTGGCATGTCATCCTCCGAGTCATCGTGACTTCTTCCTTCCCTCTCGATTGTCTGTACAACATGATCTCCGTCTGTTGTCATGAATGATAATGAATCTGCTCGCACCAAAGTTTTGTCGTTGTTGGGCCCGGAATCTCCAACAACATCTGCCCGACGGCCATCATTCAAGATGACCACGTCCCACACCACCTCTTCGTACTTTTTCTCCCTGCACTCGTCCTCTGTAATTTTGCGGCACCATTTCTGTAATAGTGCCAGACCGCATAAGCCCAAGAGCAGATCCGCCACGCCGACCTTCTCTCCTTCTTGTCCAGTTGCAGGATTCTGGAACTCCCTCCGTATCAATGTAATTATGCTAGCGATTGCTCTACTCGAATCCGTGCTGCCAAGAATACTATCCAGCGTCGTCAAGAGCTGTTGTGATATGTCTGTCGCAGAGTTCAATGCAGCGGCAGAAAAGTGAAAACCGGTCGAGGCTGCGAAGGAGATATTCGTGATTGTCGAGTGCAGCGTGGCAATACTACGTTCCAAGATTCCCTCGGCTTCCGCTTTCCCCAATTCCCCTGACGCGCGATTAGATACATCTCGCCCTGCTCGACTCAAGATGCCTTCGATTATTGCCCTGCTGACTTCTAGTCCTGTCAAAGTTGTAACGCGTGCGCCATCGAGGGCAAGTCCGCCGATGAAGGTGCCTAAGCGGAGATAGAGGGAGCTCGAGCGAGTGACTAGACTCACAACACTGGCGATAGGCGCTGGGAGGAGTGTCGAACTAGGTGGTTGTTCTATTTCGCTCCCTTTCTCATCCCCAGCTTCCTCGTCCATGGCGGGTTCGTAAATGATGGTTGAGATCGTTGATGGTGTCTAGGGAGAGGTTTTGGACGTCCATTAAAATGGGTTTTCTTAGAAGAGATGCCTCCGGAACGAATGAGGGAAACATAGTTTAAAGTGGCGAGATAGAGTGAAGTCTGTTTTGTTGAGATGCCCAGATCGCTGGTCGGCTGTTATTGGACTGTGTCGACTTGACGTGTCGCGTTTCGCCCATGCCAGGTACCTCGGCATGTGATAGTGGGCGGATGACAAAGCAAGAAATGGATCACCTGGTGCACCAACAGTCACCAGGGTCACTAAACTTGAAAGCTTGGGTTGGAGAATTTTATTATTTCAGTCCTGGAAACAAATACAAATACATCTAAATTCGCGCGTAGGGTGGTTACGGGTCCGGCCACTCTGGTGATCTCTATCTTCAACAACCAGACCCAGGAGATTTACCCGCTTAAAATAGGAGCAGCTCCCTAGAACCGCGATAGGTCCAAGAAATCAAGACCTTAGCTTGACGCCGACATTGTAAAACCCCTGCTTGAACCAAGGTACGGTATGGACCCTTAATTCATGTGACTGCCCCTCTACAAGACTCAACTCATATCTTCGTATCAAGGTAACCAGAATAAGCCTTAGCTCTTTCAAGGCAAATCTATATATTTTAGCATTCAACCAGCCAGGTAGCTCCGCTCTACTTACTGCTGGCCAATACAATTTCTCGAGCCTGCCGAGAATGGCATGAATGCCTTTCTATCTGCTGGAACGCCTTTGTAGTCACCAAGCCATCTTTCCGGAATGAAAGAGTCGGGATCAGGCCAGATTCTTGGATCACGCTGCATTTCTGATACCCATGCCGAGACGATGGTCTATTGGTTAGCATAATCCTAAAAAGATAGGATGCGTAAGCTTACGTCTTTTGGTACTTCATAACCACAAAGTATTGTTGTCTCTGGGACCAATCGGACAATCCCTTTCTGGTTTAGTGAGATATTCGAAGGGCGGGTACAGACCTACCACCGGTGATAATTGGCATTAATCTCATGCTTTCATTAATTGCCGCATTGAGATATGGAAGGTCTTGAGTTTTTGCGAATGTTACATTATCTTCGAGGGATGGAAAAGTTGAATCAATTTCAGAGGTCAACTCCTTGAGCTTGTCCGGGTTGTTGAGAAGTAACAGCAAGGTAAACGCGGCCGTGAGACTCGTAGTATCACTTCCGGCAATCCTAGATGACAGTTAGCACCTCATAGTGGCTATATATGATATACTTACATGAATAGAATCATCTCATTGCGGATGTGCTTGTCTGTAAACGAAATTGGGTCCGCGTTATGTGTGTCAACGAAAATCTGAAGGATATCCTTTTTCATGACACCTTTCTCCATTTCCTGCCGACGCTTGGAGACGATTCTCTCAACCAAACCTGATATCATGGAGCTAGCCGAAGGTACTCCTGGTAGGTGTCTTAGAAGTGGAAATTGGGCATCAAGAGCAACACGCCTCAGGTATGAATTGAAGATATTCTTTTGTGTGTTGTCATCGGACTCGACCAAATTGAATGATCCACCAAACGATGCAGCACTCATCACATCCTAGACGGTCAATCTAAAGAAACATTTAGCGGACTTGAACTTACGGAAGTCAAATTTCCAAGCATTCTATTCATATCTATGACTGCATATCCGCCTGCGTCACGACATCGGCCATCAAGAACCTTCTTAAAGACTTGAAGGCATTCGTGCATCAGTGGCTCTAGACCATTCAAGTAGCCAATTGAAAAGCCGGGTGAAAGAAGTCGTCTCTGAGTTGAAGTCAATCTAGGTACAGGGAATACGTCGTATGTTTGTCATCAAGATCTGAATACCTTTTGCTTGTATTTCACTTTGTCGGTCTCTGTAATCAAGCTTGCCACGTTTGGGTCTTCTCTGACAGTTTCATAGTCGTGAGACTTGCGGAAATCCTCATCGATAAGGATTTTTGTAATAGTAGCTTTGTCCCGAAACATGATATCTGCTGGCCCTAAGATGAATGTTAAAATGCGGTCAATGTTTTACGAAATGATTCTTACCAACTCGAACGACATCACCATATTTCTGGAACAATCCTGGCCCGATATTCATTTGGTTGCCCTTGACACACTGTATCAGCCAGGGCCACGAGGTAAATTTACCAATCATAGGTCCTGGGATCTTCGACAAAGGCCCTGTGAAGGCTGCGAGAAGAATGAGGCAGCATCGTCGGAAGATCTCAGCCGCCAGGGCGTAGAGCAAAATGGTTCCGATACTATACATCGTAGGATCTTGAATGAAGTTGAAAGTGAAAAGGCTTGAATGATGAAGAGGATATGAGACCAGGCCCGGATCACTGGGATCCGTAGTCGGGTTTCATGTACGCTGACCGCTCCCGACTCCGACTTGGCTGCAGCCTGCGATTGCGACTCGCTTGATCAGGACCATATCCTACACAACAGACCCAGGCTGTACTTAAGCTTCATTGTTTTCGAAAGCCTCCATGGCACTGGTTTGGAAACTGCAAGACGGAAGTATACTTCGTGGTTGGGTGCAAGAGGGTAGAGGACGTCAGCAGCTAAAAATAGAAGGATCGACGCCTCGGCTGGTACCGAGATGCTCAGCCCTGCGCCAGTGCCAGGAACCAAAACCTGATCAAGTCCAGCTCGAAGGTACTTGACAACAACAAAGAACCTCGTCGTCACTAAACTTTCACTCACAACCTACTGCTCAAATCTGCCCAATTGATCATCACACCGCCGCAAAACCCTTTTGCAGATCAGCAGAGCATTTAGGGTGCGTTGTCCCAAAGAGAGGTTCCGCATTCAGCCTTTGTTGACGGGAAATCTCCAGCCTCGCAGGATCGCGACAGATACTCCCATCAACTTCCAATCTTCCAATTGCAATAGTAATCGTCATCGAGCGCAAACCATGCCCACATTTACCGAATCCGCAAATGGCGGAACCACAAATGACGTGCCTACGAATGGCATTCCTACGAAAGAGATCAACGACCTCCACATCACTCCTTCAATCACAATGACCGCCCCGCAAGACTCCCCATCCGAGCCAGAACCGGCACTCTTCACCGACGACCTGATATCGCCTACAATTGCCGCCAGCCTCCCGCCCACATATATCCTTCGTCCTTTGCGGAAATCAGACTATGCGATCGGGTTCCTCGATGTTTTGCGGGTGTTGACAACGGTGGGAGATATTACAGAGGAGGAATGGAATGAGCGATACGACTGGATGAACTCACAAGGGAAGGGCGGATATTATATCATGGTCATAGAAGATCAGGGCAAGATCGTAGGGACAGGGGCGTTGCTTGTGGAGCGGAAATTGTGCGTCTTGTAGCCCCAGTTTGCCTTTGCCACATCTGCTAATCCTTCTCTCCAGCATCCACCACCTAGGCCTCGTCGGCCATATCGAAGATATTGCGGTTGCCAAAGACCAGCAGGGCAAGAAGCTAGGACTGAAGCTCATTCAAGCTCTAGACTTCGTTGCCGAGAAGGTTGGGTGCTACAAATGCATTCTCGATTGCAGTGAGGCGAACGAGGGTTTCTACGTGAAGTGCGGGTACAAAAGGGCAGGATTGGAGATGGCACATTATTACGATGGTAGCACAAGCAAAGACATGCAAAGTAAGGCGTCATAGGATGCGAGATAATGGAGTTGACTGTACATAGGGAGTCATTTGTAGGATTACATGATTGGGCCCGGTTGGCAATGCAAATGATGACATTCAGGGATCGTACCATCGCCCACATCACGCGCTAATTGCGGGCGTTCGTCGCTTGCTTTGCGTTTATGGTCTGAGTGCTTTCATTGTTCACATATAACGTTCGCTCTTATGCTCCTTGACAATTTCATTTTGGCTAAGATCGCTACCTCTGCATTCAACTCTGCAAGGGCAGAGCCGTTGACAATTTGGAGTATAACAAGGCTTGCCTACTTCACCGGTTTGCGATTGAAGTGCTTTCTAGCACTTGCTGTTAGTGTTGGTCCTTGCATTCACTGAAAACTCTCGCCTATTCTGGTTGTCGCCGAATGATTCACAGACGAGCGCAGCTAACGCTATGCCATATTTTTCCTGCCTATTTCTATTTCTACCCACCTCGTTTCTGTTTGCAATGTCCCACCAACCGAAATTTTTAGCCATCTCCATCGACGCCTTTGCATGCAAGCACAGTTTCAACTCTCGTCTATTGCGAGACTTCATACTCCGCCATGGAAGGCTCCTCGATACTCGGATCCGATGCCGATAATCAGGGGGCTGTCATCAGCCGAGGACGGTTTGTTGACTTGCGCTCCAAGGAAGCAGAGTTTTTTAATCGATTGCTTGAAGATCATGTCCCTGACAAGGTGATCAGATGGGGCTGTTACGAGCATATGGGGTGGGTGTTCGAGATGGAAGATGCTGTGGTGGATATCGAGAACACAGCAACTGATCGAGTCATCGTTCGGGTCATATCGGGATCCATACCACGAGCCTACCTCGACCCTTTGCGTCAGCAATTACGGCACATGCTATCAACAACGATGTCGAGTCAAGGTGGGGTTCTAGAGTTTGCCGTCACATTACTGCAATTAGTTGAAACAGCTGTTATATCTGTTCAAGACTGGAGAGATGGATGGCGTGTAGACAAGACGGAGGGGGCGCTTAGGGGGTGGGATGTAACTACCGCAGTGGGACCCAAAGTCCTATTCGATAATCCTCTGGGTGCAGATCTTACGACAATCGACGATTCTGCCTTCCATCTGCTTGGCAAGACAGTGAAGGAACTTTGTGCACCTCTCGAAGACGCCAAGCTCCGCATTATTCATGTTGAAAATGTGCTAAGAAGCGATCTTGTATCAAGATTCAAGGTCCGACAACAGAGGATGATGGGAAAGCTCATGCAATGCAGCCACCACCAGTTGCGTCAGTGTGTTCCGAATGATGTGGTGCGAAGCGGTTCAGCCTTCGATAGTCGCAGTAATCTAGCTCGAGAGCTTTGCCGTCCTCGAGCTACCTACCACGGGACCTCACGATATAATGTCTCTTCTATCGTTCGATGGGGTTTTGCCCTTCCCGGTCAAAAGGCTGGCGATAAAGTCATTGATGTTGCTTTTGGGAGTTCCTTTGGACGTGGCATTTATACTTCGCCTGATGCACACTATGCGTTGTCCTATGCACGGTGGTCCGAAAACCGCGCCTCCAAAACCCGACATGAAGACATGCCTGCTCTCCGTCTGATCGTATGCGCTGTGCTTATGGGTCGACCTCTTCAAGTCATACGAGACGCGACTCGAAGAACCAAAGAGATCTCGGATGATTCTGCGGACTCCCATGTGTCACCAAATGTGTGCGAGTATATTGTTTTTGACTCAGCCCAGGTTCTACCCTGCTATGTCGTCCATCTAGATTTTGGAATGGACGCTGCTCGTGAATGGCTGAGCTCAGTGCCTGATGATTCGGCGCAGTACCAGAAGAAGCTGCACCCAAAACTTGAGAAGAAAGACCTCTATCCTGGAGATGTGGAGGCTCTCAAGCAGGCTAAGAAAGCAGCAGCATCAAAATGGTTCCCTTATGGGTTTGGTCCGGCAACTGGGACTTCATTTATCATTGAAGAAATAGGAGCCGTATCGGACGACGAGGAGAACTATGGAGAGTATCAAGGACAGAGACTGGAGGTCGAAGAAGAGATGAGAAGGGGCGAAGCTAGGACGTCTAAATCGGGCAGCTGGTTTGATGAGTATCAGAATGCGAGAAAGACCAAGACGAATTCCAACAAGGCGATAGATAATGACGATGACGATTGAGCTGGTATTCTGGCATGTCTCGCGTGCTTTATGTTAGGTTTAGGCGCAATAGGAGGTTCTGGATATTGGAGATCAGCCTCTCGTGGTATCGAATTCAGTGTCTGCAATTCAGAATGTACGTTCTTCGTCTTCATTCTACCATTCTATTGAAGCCTATTTTTCGCTCCTCTTTCGTCGATTAACTGCTTCGTCATTGGTCTATAATTAGAAGCACTAGTCACTGAAATTTCTTTGTTATTGATAGTTTTTGGTCTAGAGCATCGTTTGTGCTGTGTCCATTTCCGGCGATTTCGCACTTTCATCTCTCCCTCCATCGTGGTCTTCGAGGAAGGATCCCTGAAGCTTGATCCTTTGTTTTTAGGTGCCGAGTTAGCCAAGTGGCCTAACCCCGATGTATTAATAGTTTCGAGCCACCAGGGGACAAAGATTTATAGTATCTGTCCTATTACAATGACTTATTAGTTACTGAAATTTCAATCAGCCTTGTTTGTGTTCTTAGAAGCATAGTTCCAGTATATATATTGAGATGTCCTCTCCTTGTAAGAGAAAAACAATCCCATTTTCATTTCTCTTCATCATCACGTTTAGTGTTTCCACCATCAACGTCTGTACTACAATGGCTCCACAAATTAAATCTCCGGCGCAGGCGCCCGACACAGATGCTGGTCATCGAAATTAC
Source organism: Hyaloscypha variabilis F (assembly GCA_002865655.1). Lineage (NCBI taxonomy): Eukaryota > Fungi > Ascomycota > Leotiomycetes > Helotiales > Hyaloscyphaceae > Hyaloscypha > Hyaloscypha variabilis. The sequence continues at coordinate 1,072,628 of KZ613956.1, read as the reverse complement.
ACGCTAACTTCTGGCACTATTCTCTTGATCCTTACTTTTGCCCTCTGGTGTTATGGAGTCATCGACTTCCACAGAGTCTTGCAAGGAAACCTCCTTACGGTCGCTATCACTTCACTTCTGGCTGGAACTCCTCTATTTCAGCATCCAACGTCCACGGCACTTCTGCTACTCTTCCACACTGGTTTCTTCTCCAGTTATGGTTATTCTTTCGTCGTATTTGCATGCGTGCTTTCCTTACGCAGATCCCGCAAAGCTTTGTTATGGACTATCAGTGGATCTCTAAGATTTACCGCACGATCACTGTGGTTTATATTCAAATATTTTATACGTTTTGTCTGGAGTATGTTCGAATATACCGCTGGTGTCATATTGCTTGTGTTTTGCTGTTCTATATGTGTCTTTGCAAAGCTCAACTTATTTTGGTTTCTAACCAACGACCTCGTCGAAAAAATACTCCCGCACGTGTGGGAGCCAATAAGGTATTTAATAGAATACTACTTCAGACAACAGGGCATATTCCTTCCTGAGATTTATTGGGAAACCGTTTACGAGCTATGTCTGTGCAAAGTCTTACGGCTCGTTGAACAGATTCGGCTTCACGTTCAGCCGGGTCATTCCGACTCTCAGATGAATATTGAGGAGCACAAGGTGACTATCGGAGTTTTGCAAGGGCGTGTTTCTGAACTTGTTAAAATACTCTACTGGATGAGGATAAAAGCTACACAAGACAAAGATCTCCTTGAGATTTCCGATGATCATTACGCTACTTTGTTCAGGGGCTGGGGAAAGCTTACCGAGGTTGGTTCAACGGCAAGATTTCCCGTTATACACAATTTCCCGGATAAGAACGACAGTTGTGACAAGTCCCCTATACTTGGTTGTTGCGTGCATGATGTTGAGAAGTTACTGCGAGGCACTGGTAAACTATCAGAGCAGTTCTTGAAGGAGGAGATGCGGAAGTGGCATCCGGATCGATGGGTAGGGAGGGGTAAGATTCAGGCTCAAGCTCAGGAATTGTTCACTATGATGGCTTTAATACTAGAAGGTGACGTAATAGATTAGGCTGCAGTGGAGGCACTTGCTGCTGGTCAGCAGAACTTGACGCTATTTTTCTGTATGCAGGAGAATTTCAAAGCCTTTGCAAAAGTACGCCTCATTGTCCCGTTTAGAGTGAAGATGTAGCTTGGTGTTTCAACATGACTCGTGTAAACTGAATAGCGGCTCTCTACGCTTTCGCACCTTTTGTCCTAAAATGTATCCAGCGGTGCTGGAAGACGTTTTTGGCTTAGCTTTGTGGTGGTAAAATGCAAGCAGCGTAATGTTTCTTTAGTAACAAAGAAATAATAACAAATAAACGTTCGAGGATCAAAACTCAAAGAGAGTCTGACCAGTTAAATTCTCATCCACTAAGTATTAACTAAGCAATGATAACAATTTGCCAATATATGTCGCGACCTCTCTCCCCAGCTCGCTTTATTATCTTTAAGGCTCAACGATTATATACTATATTAAGGTATTTGTACAAGATAGCAAAAACCACGCCTATTTCGCACTCTGGAAGAACCAGGGCCAGAACCGGCGAGTCATGGATTTCTTTTAACTGGCTTATGGTATATCAATGTGCTGGCTGCAATCCGTATAGCTCCCACACTATTGGCCTTTTATTTTGACGTGGTATCCCCATGGTTTCTCTGGGGGGAAATCCTTATAACCGGGATTTGTTGGTCTATTTTAAACGGCGGAAACTTATATCACGACCCAGTCTCCGCAATCGTATTGTTGTTATGGACTTTGGATTATATACCTGTCGAATGGCTCGCTGTTATCGTCCTTCTCCAACTTTTATAGTCGAAACAGGCGAGGTATACTTATTTTTATGATTTTCTTTTTGAGTTTGTTTACCAGCGGGACGGGTTCTGGGATGATCTTAGCGTTGGAGGCCTCTTCCGAAAGCATTGCCGAGAGATCGAGTGGCAGATCAGGTTGCGCTGGCTGGGATGGAAAGGGACACCAATTTCGCAAGGAACTATTGCGTTTATAAATATGTACGCCGAGTTTCTTGCTCGCAGAGAAGACGAATTCCAATCTTGGCGTCTGGAAAAGCAAAAGAAGTATTGGGAGAAAACTTGCGTAGCTCGATCAGAATTCCGTGCAGGGGTTAGAAGAGTGGACGAGCGAATACGAAAAACAAAGAAAGCCGAACTCGAAGTAAAAACGGTCAAAACCCGACTAAGGAATAAAGCCTGGGCCGAATGGCGAGAACAAAGAGAATTTACGATAAGAAAGCACAGTCCTAATCCATCCATAGAATTGGAGCCATACGCTAAATGCTTTATGTTTGATTATTACCCACGCCGGATTCGATCCATGAAAGGGTTCTGACTCGTTTAATGATCCACTCCGCAGCTCTCTTTACTGCTACTTAAATACAACTCCGCCCCACACAGTTGGCTCACTTGGTCCTATTCATAAATCGCGGAATGGATTTTCTAGACAAAATACCTCCGTCGAAGAACGCCACTGTTTGGAGTCTCGTGCCCTCTTTCGACTTAAACACAAAATGTGCTATATTAAACATCTTGGGACTACTTGCTCAGCAATATCTTGAACTTATTTCACTCGAATTTTTGGGCCATGCCATTATTTTAACCTTCCTCTGTTGGTCAATATTTGATGGTGGAAATTTCTACAAAGACCCTCTTTCTACCGTAACTATTGCATTATTTTGTTTAAAATACATCACGCTAAACGAGTTCCTTGGAATCTCTTTCCTACAGTTGCTTTTACTACGGCAAAGCAGATACACATATTTTTACAACTTTCTGCTCAAACCACTCTACTTCACAAGTTGCTTTTGGTCGAGCCTATGGTGGGTGACGGAAGTTTTGGTAGAGGGATGGTGGAGCTTCAAACGCTCACCGAATGGAAATCGTCTTGAGTTGATTCCACTGAAGCGGCATTTCTTCCAGGATGGACTTGACTGGCTCGAGCGTTGGCGGCAAGAAGAACAACCTGGGTACACAGAGAAAAGGAAGAAGTAGAAGAAGTGAGAGTTAGAGAGCTTAGAGAGCGAGCCGCAGCTATTGAGAAGTCACGCCACGCTCCTACTGTGGACAAAGTTGAGGATGTCTGGAGTCTATTGATCACTAATGCAATAAGGACGGAACGACAAGTCTCTGCCACTAACTGTATGGTGGGAAAAGAGAACGATGAGGGCAAGAAGCAACTGGAACAAGCAATAAAGGAGGAAGCAGTGCATATACAGCAGCTGATTGACGACTTGAGTGGTACTTACGAAACAGATAGTGTGCTGAATGCAACAGCGACTTTGAAGGGAAGACTTACGGCACACGTAGAGGCCTTCAATTGGAAGCAATTGAAGGCTGATCTCACGGAATGTATGGCAAAAGCTCGCCGAGGCACAGATACTCAGAGAATGCAGAGCTTGAGAGCAATGCGTGACCACAGACCTATATATCATGCGCAGAAGTAAAAGGAGCGAGAGTGGGAGGAGAAAATAGCGACACATATGCTGCCAGAGATGATTAATGTTATGAAGCAGCTAGATTTCACACTTAAAGGAACAAATGTACCTGCTGAGAAAGATATTGCGAACGCTAGATTCGATCTCGACTGCAGACTGTTGACACTGAAGTACGATCCAAAAGCTGCCAAAGAAGAAGATGAGTTGGACAAGCTTAAGAAGGAATTCGAAGAAGAACGAAAGCAAGCGGAAGCAGTTCAGAAGATGGAAGAGCAAACACTCCGTCAGAGATTCGAATGTCTGAGATCCTTCTGGGCGGAAGAGTACTGGACAAGAATAATGGACTCACAAGAGGGCGATGAAGTACGACATGGTAGCGACTATCAAGCATTTGTTAACGCATGCGACTTACTTGATGGGAAATGTTTCATAAACTTTCCGGCTATCGAAAAATCCAAATGCTATGTGTATGAATGCAAGGCCGTTAAAACTCTAGGGGTTTGCCGTCATAATGTCGAGAAAACATTTAGAGGTAGTGGCGTATACTCGCCAGACTTCCTGGCACAACAGGTGAAACTCTGGCACCCAGGCAACTTCGTCGGGAATGGAACCGATGATAGAGTAGAGATGGCCCAGGAGTTTTTCGAGCTTCTTCAGAGTTTAAGCGATGGACCTGATATTACGAGGTGGATGGAATTTTACAACGGGGTACAGCTGTTCGTGAATTAGTTCGAACTTTGTTGCAACTAAGTGCATTTTACAATTTAGGGGACTTTTTGTGCTAATAGAAGAGGAAAGATGGTCCGTTATATAGATTGAAGTTTTCATAAGGTTAGTTAAATGTTGTGGCGCATGAATTGATATGTCGTTGGCGATATCTCGCAAAAATTTTACTACAGCCAGTCCATTTGTTCGAGGTACAGATTTTCTCCCCGTTGCACTGAGAGTTAAAAGATCGTACTGGATTTCCTATGCCTATATTGATTGGCATTTGCTATGCTGTAGGCCAACCCTGACCGGAGAGTTTTCCATTCAAGGCGTACATCATTCCAAGCCGTTCGAGGGGCATACTCTGACCTAATGAAGATGAAGTTCATCTAGCCTAGCTATGGCTTAATGTTTTAATCACCACTTATAAACTACGTAGATCGCATGTTCGGAAGACATTTTACTGAACACGACTTGATATTCTTTTATCACGATGGAATAGAGGTTATCTTTAGCACAAAGAAATACCCAAAACGTCCAGCATGTACCGCAAACGACAAAGCCACTCAAAGAAAACACCAGTACATAGAGAACCTTTAAAATGTTGTTTTGTGCTTACTCCCCCTCATTCCATCGACATTCCCGCCAAAGGTACCCATATCCTTAATCGATCTCGATATCACGATGCCTCCCAGGACACCATTACTAATTGACGTAAAGCCGACGTCACCAAAGAGTGATGCGGAACTGCAATCAAAGGTCGCGGCGTACGTGAGAGCTATCAAGTCAATCGGATTAATCCATGCCGCTTTTAAGCTCCTTAGCTTCCTCGTTGGGATCTCATCTCTTGGCGATTTCATGTGCTACATATTCCAATGCCTGATCTTGAAGTCTGCAATGGGCGGAGGAATGTTCGGGAGGGATGTCCCCTCGACAATCACACTGCTGCTGTATCTCTACAGCAGCTTCTCGACTCTCACACTCCTGATCCTGTTCGCGATGCAGATTGTTACTTCGCAGAATACACGCAACTCGTACAGATTCCTGCTTGAGCTGGGGGAGAAGGAAGATCAGTTTTGGGATGCGATGTATGTGGTGGCACAGCTAGGTGCTGTTATTCAGTTGGAATATAAGTTTTGGGTGGATAATCTATATGCAAATCCGACGGTAAGTCGAGACGATCTATGGGATCGCATTGCGAAAGTTGCGGTACATAGGGTAGAGGCTGTGGAGATATGGCGACTGGAGAAACAGCCTGGGTATAGGGAGAAGCAGACTCCGGAGTTCATTCAGAAGTTAAACTCATTCTGGCGTGATATAACTTCAAGAGTTACAGGAGAATAGAGTTTTGATTGGCTGATGGAACCGTGGGAAAGGTATTGGGGGTTTTCCTTGGGTAAATAAGTTTTGATCTGTGTAATAGCGAGTTTCAAGCAAATATACGTTTTGAAATATACATCATGTTGTGTTCTTCCCCCTCAGCACAAGTCTATCCTCATCAGCACCCTCCAACGCCTTCTCAACCGCCCTCCTAATCCCCTCCTCCACCGGCACCAGTGGTTCATACCCCAACCAATCCCTCGCCTTCTCAATCGAGAAGTGCGTGCCTCTCCTCAACCTCGCCATCCCCTCACTCGTAAACTCCTGCCTCCGCCTCCCCAGCGTGACCGTCCAACTAACCCAATCATTCACACTCGCCGTTGCCAGCGCAAGGTGCATGGGCACGACACGGATCCACTCCGGCTCGGTGCGATCGCCAGCCGCGTACCAGACCTTCCGCGCGAAGTCGTACCAGGGCATGGGGGCGTCGTCTGTGATGAAGAAGGTCTCGCCGTCGACGCGGAGGTCGAGGCCCTCGTCGATGCTGAGGAGGACTTTGGCGGCGAGGAGGTGGGCGTGTACTGCGTTGTCGATGTAGACGTGCTCGAAGACTTTCTTGTTGGGGCCGATCTGGAGGGTGCATTTCCCTTGGTCCATCATTGAGAGGATGGGAGGGATGACTTGGAGGTCGCCGCCGCCGTAGATGGGAGGAAGCCGCAGGCAGAGGGTTCGCAGAGTCCAGCAGTTGGCTTTGATGACTGCATCTTCGGCGCTGGCTTTGGATATTTGGTAGGGTGTTGCGTTGGACTTCTTTGTGTGGAGCACAGCGGATTCTTCAGTCAGGAGGGAATTTTCTGGATCGATTTCGATTGCTTCGTCGCAACTGGTGTAGACCAGAGCTTGGACGAAGGGAGATTCGGTAGCACATTTCAAGAGCACTTCTGTGCCGTGTATATTTGTATGATTTTGCGTTTTCTTGTTTGCGGATGGGCTTGCAGTAGCGGCGTGGAAGATAACTCGAGGTCGTATCTTGTCTAACAAGGACCGAACATCATGTTCTTTTGTAAGATCTCCCGCATAGTACAGTGCGCCAGCATGTCGATTATTCCGTATAGTGCGACTTAACACCGAGACCGACGAGTAGCTGGGTGAATGTAGAAGAGCTAGAACGAGGTGTGAACCGAGGTATCTACAGAACTGTGAGCCTTGATGATAGCTCCGTATTTGGTAGGGATTCTGACTTACCCGCAGCCTCCAACCACAAGAACAGGAGTATCGTTTTTGGCAAGATCGTCTGTTTCCGGCGTTTTCATTTCTGAAAGTTAAGCAGTCAAGAGAGGCCTGCCATTTCGAAGGGTCTCGTCAGCGCAATGCAGATTGCTGAATGGGAAAGATGAGCTTGTTGACTTGATGTAGAAATGACAACGGCTGACACGTATTGCGGCGCGTATACTGTAGCGTAGTGAATAAGCACTCAAATGGTACCTTGCTAGATTAACATCATCGTGGGTCGTTTGCCCCTCGATCTGTTCAATCATAGGCTTGGACGAACCTCGGCGGCCGCTGCCAGGGGTGTTCTCCGTATTATCGGGATCAAGGGGTGGATCCAGCCCTATCATGACAATACCTTCTTTGGGCAGCCCGTTTGCCCCATCGAGTGATGGATTGCCATATGAAACGTCGCTTAACTTATAAGCTGGGTACTTCCCATGGTATTACTGAATTCGATGATAGCACCTTGCGCTACACATCAACTCTCAGCTCGTATTTCGTCAAGCCGTACTAGTAATCCAGACCAATCATCAAACTCACGTCAAAATCCTAAATCCTTCCCTACCAACTCTTAACCCATGTTTTTGCTCCCGCTTTCAAGCTCGGCGATCTTCCCGCGGGATGAATACCCGAGATACCGAAAGCCAGAGCATGAGATGAAGCCCCGCCGCTGGTATGTGAGAGAAAGGGGCCGAGAAGATCTCGGCGTTTCTTTTCTGATCCTTCATGACTTGGACTCACTTGGGTGACAGTAGGATGGACCTGCAAAGTTCAGACGCGAAGGGTACAGCAGATACTACTCGCAAACCAAGAAGCAGTACAGAAAGACGGTCCGTTCATTTGGTATCAAAAATGCCGCTGCACCGACTAGAAGCATACATATCTTCACAGCCCTGACACTAGTCATTGTCCATCGCTCGCTATCATCAAATCATCAAGCCATCCCCCCAAAGCTGAGCTCTGGCGCTCCTCAGAATAAACCCCCGACTTCAGCCCATTCCAAGATCCACAAGCCATAATCAATATCTATAAATTGGCGCCTCGTTCCCCGACTTAGTACCATACCCTCCTATCCTGCTGGCCGGGTCCGGCCTCTGCTCAACGGGAGTCTCCAGCTCAACGGCAGCGTGCATCGTCACATTTCCCGTGCTGCTATCTTGTCTATTCACATAGCTCTTCGTTTCCTTGAAGCCTGGATGATACGGCTCAATGCCCAGCCTATCGTTGAACTGGCCTGTTGCTGCCGGAGGTTTGTCTTCAGGGAATGGGGGAATCTTCTTCCCATTTTCTCTTGGGTCCGAGAAGGGGTTCTCGTCTTCTTCGTCGAGGCCTGTAGGAGCGTAGTCTCCGGGAGGTGGGATTTGCGGTGCTGGTTTACGCGTTGGCCTCGTCTGTGTAGGTGGCGGGCCCGGGGGAGGTGCAAAGCCGGACTGTGTTCGGTTTGGAGGCGGTCCAGGAGGAGCAGCGAAGCCTGAATCTGTTCGTCCAGGCGGCGGCGTTGAGCTTGGCGAGCCATTTCCTAAACCTGCTGCCTTCCTCGCAGAAAGTATAGCCCGCTGGTGTTTATTTATTGCGCTTGTAAGCTGCTCGTTGGTCTCGATCAGTGTTTCCATTGTATCATTGTCCGGACTAGGGTTCTCGGCGATCATGTATGCTTGGATACTCCTGCTTGCACTCTGACACCGGTCTGCGAATTCGCGGAGAAGCTCGTTGGTGAGGATTTCTGAAGGAGGTGTGGACTGTACGACTTGAGAGAGGAGACCGGCAGAAGTGCGTGCTTCTTCGATGCGGGAGGAGAGTTCGTGAGGTGCAGGGAGGGATCGTGAATGGTGGTTACGAGAGAAGTAGTTTTGGCTGTTGTTATCAAACGGAGGGGCGTTCATTACTCGAGGTCCTGGTTGGCCCTGCGCACAAACAGTTAGTATCAAGATTTGAGATACAAGGGGTTAGACAGACCTGCTGTTTAGCCATCTTCTCTTGCTCCTTCTTCCACATCTCGTTCAACAGCGCCAATCCCTCGTCATCTGCCTTGGTCCGCTGGAACGTATCCAGAGTCTCCATCAATATCTGCTTGACGCTTGGATCTCGTCCTACTCGCAGTAACTCCTTGACCGTCTGCACAAACTTGGCATCCATGTTCCGCGTGAAGGTCCTGCCTGGGTTGTCGGCCAGGATCCGAATCAACATTATGCCATTGTACTGCACGTATGGCTTCGACGAGTTGTCCTTGGAGAGGTATTTGCGGATAACATAGGCTGCTCTCTCTGCAGCTGCTGGAGACGATTCGCATGATTCGACAATGGCGGGGAGGTATAGGACTTCCTCGCCCTGCTCGGGATCATCAGCATTACCCAGAATCCAGGCAGATATAGGGAACATACCGAGCCATTTGGGCCTCCAGACTCGCAGAATAGTCGCTGCACCGAATCAGCATGTTTCAAGTGGACGCAATCCCCATTGCCAGAGTTAGAGACATACCACATTCCGGGCGGCGTTTGCTTCCGGTGTGTCGAGATGCGAGTCGGTGGAGGCATTGTCGCCATTGGAGTTGGCTGCACGGCATCAATCAGCATCGCGTCCCCTTTACTCCGGAGCGCGCGGACGGGTGAGCAGAGCATCACGTACGTTTGCGCTTCAGCGACCCCAGCATCCGGTTCATGTTCATGCTCTTCATGGCCTTCATCTTGGCAGCTGTCCTGTCCGCAGACTCGTCGATGGTGAATGAGGATATGGGATGGAAGGGCAGTGTTTGCAAAAGCAAGGCCAGGTCGTCGCAATATTATTTTTGGAGAGGGTGCGGCGCTGATGCGGCGCAGTTTGAGATGTTCTCCTCTGTGACCGTCTGGGTGTTTGGCCGTTGGTTTGACGCGAGATTGGCGGCGGCTGCCTCGCTGTGGGGCGGACGTGGGATTTCAGTCAGGGACCACCAGCGCTTTCCTCCGCCGCTGTTGGCTGGAACCTAAAATAACTTGTTCTGTCTTCTAGAACAACTCTCTTGAATCTTTTCAAAACCAGCTTTCGCAATGCAATATAATGTATTATAAAGTACGCAGCAGTGGCAATTGGCTGGCTGACGCAGGCAAATCTATACACGATCTTGGCGACACATCCGCCCTCGTCGTCGTAATCCCACTAAGTACCGCGAGTGCCAAGCATTTGAGATGGGTGCACAGCCTCATTCGTTGTCTAAGTCGCGGCCAATTCTCCTATCAAATTGTTAGGCCTGGCAGCCTGTTGCGATTAGCGGCCAACCATTGTGTTTCGACGAGGCCCTATCACTGGTCACGTCTTGGGCCCCAAGTCAGCGGGAGTGGATGAAACGCGTGGAGGGACATCAGATGACGAGAGCTTTTGGGCGGTGAAGTGTCGCTAAGATTGTCGTCTGCTGAGAGCTTAAGTGGCTAAGGATGAAATATTGTTAATTTCATCAATGTTGATGAGTAATAAACGATTTTTGAAGTGTTGGATTAATCAAAGAAGTTTCTCACCTCTGCTATCGTTGTCGAGTAACTCGCCCAAAGCCAAGCTGGAAACTGTGCCCACGAGCGAAAAATGATCAGCTCGGTAGTATGTTCTGAATTTAATATTTACATCTAAACATTATCATCTAAGCTGTCTTCCTTTAATCCCCCGCTCATTGCTCATATCTCATCTCTCATTACATTACCACTATATAATCAACGTCCCCTTCAGCGGCAAATCCCTCGAGCTCGACCCAACCCAGATCTCATACCCACCACCCTGCAAAAGCCACTGCTGACTCGCAACATCCCACGTACTCAGATCCCTCCTCATCAGATCGAACTCCACTGTCACTGGCTCGCCTACTGGAATACCGACTTTGCTGAATCCCCTCAGCTGCTTCACCGGCCCACCGGGAATATTGACATAAAGCTGTGCGACCTCTGCACAAGTTACGTTTCCGGTATTTGTCACCACTGCAGTGACTTGTGCGATGACGTCCCAGAGAGAAGCGACTCCGCCTGGAATGATGGGAGAGGGAGGAGCGGTAGGTGCAGTGCTGACTGTCTCTAGTTTGTTGATGGAGAGATTTGAATATGAGAAAGTGGTGTATGTGAGTCCAAATCCGAACTCATATCTTGGCGTGATGTTCTTCTGATCGAAGTACTTGTAGTCAATGTACACTCCTTCGGTGAAATTGCTTTGCGGGAAGAGTGTGTATTCTCCTTCGGGGAGTGAGGGTTCGCCGCCATTGGTATAGGCTGACTCGTTCTTGGCAACTGTGTACGGCAGTTTTCCGGAGAATGATTGTTGGCCGTAGAGAAGTTGGACCAGTGCTCGCCCAGAATCTTGGCCCGGTAGATGAGCAAAGACGACTGCTGTAATATTTGGATGCTCGATCCACTGATCCACGAGGCGGATGCCGGCATTGTGGATGGTGACGATTGTGTTGTTACACTTCGACGCCACGTTCAAGATGAGAGCGTCTGAATAGTCGTCTAATAATTTTAGTAGGCGAAACTGGGGGCAACACAGGAGAACTAACCATGCAGACCAGTCCGATCATCCCCCTCCGTTGCAAACGCATTGATGAATACCAAACATGCATCAGTACTAGTATCAACTGTCGGATCAACATTCAAGAAATCCCAGAACAAGCTCGTATCATCCTGGTATGCTTGCTCTTTGATCGCATCGAACGGTGCAGAGATATACGCTGGAGCATTGGCACCACTACCACCTCCGCTGATGATCGTGCCGTTGGCAGCTATCTGCGGTGGCGAAGTATCAGAAATGAAAACTATGTAGTCCAGAGTAGACTCATATCCGTACACCCATGTGCCTCCTATGAAATCGTTCGGGCCACCGACGTTCATTTCAGGGGGGCTTGGCGCATCATATCCGTAGACGGATATGAGCTTCGGGTTGTTCAGAGGCAAGGCGTTGTTGACGTTCTTGACGAGCACGTGGCCTTCAAGGGCTCCCTCTATGAGGAATTGTTTGGATGATGGGTCTCGGGCGTAGACGGGTGGGTGAGGCGTGTAGAATTTCGACGGCATCCCTACTCCCCGGGCTGGGAAATCTACGTCTTGGCCCATCTGATACCAACTTGCTACCAAACGAGTTGCCATATCCGTGACTCTAGATTCTGGCAGGCTGCCGTTCTTGACAGCTTCGGTCAAGTTATTGCCGTCTAGACCCCAGTAAGAGGAGCTGGGCATAGCTACATCGAGACCAGCTGCTGCTGAGTCATATCCGGTGTCTGAACTCAGTCAGTAATGCCTAGAAACATAGCAAGAAACACTCACGTTGTGCTCCCCAATCGCTGACCACGAATCCCTCGAACCCTAACTCCGTTTTTAAGATACCGTTCAACAACTTGCTGTTCTGGCAAGAGTACGAATTGTTGACTCGATTGTAAGAACACATGATGGCACCCGACCCAGAATGGACCGCGTTAGCAAACGGCCATAAATACAGCTCATGAAGAGTTTTGTCGTCGATGTTTGCTGAATAAGCCTCAACACCCCCCGACGGATTTCGGTTCGTTTCTTGTTCGTAACCAATGTAGTGTTTAGTGGTAGCAATCACGCCCGCATCTTGTATACCTTGGACTGTCTCGCTGGCCAGAGCACCGCACAGGTATGCTGCAACAACATTAGACTCTTCCTTCAAGTCAGAAAGGAAACTCACGATCATTGCTAAACCCCTCCCAATTCCTCCCACCCTGAGCAACCCTTCCAAGCGGGCCGACAACAGGACCCAGCGCAACATGGACACCCTTCGTCTTGAACTCTCCACCCATATGCAACGCTCGCTGGTACGCCATATTCCGGTCCCACGATGCGCCAACATGTATCCCGCTCGGCCAGCCATTCACAAAATCCGTGCTCCGCAACCCGTTTCCTGCATCCGATATACACAGACCGGTCCAATTGAGCCTGGGGACTGTGCCTGTCTCGCCTGAACAGCCGGTCAGAGGTGAGTAGCCGACTGTGATGTTCGCTTTCTCCTCGAGCGTCATCTGGGAGACCAGTGCGACTGCTTTCTCGAATGCTGCAGCCCATGATGGGGTTCCTGTTATGGGAGCTAGGAAATGTCAGACATTATCAGTTGGACATGGACTTTTGGAGCCTTACGTGAGGGATAAACAGGTGGAGACTGGCCATAGAAATAGGTATCACTGGTGATCTCTGCTGCTTGTGCGACGGACGCCGACAGAAGCAACAGCTGCCATATTGAAAAGGAGACCATGATGGCGTATTTCGCTGTTCAAACAAGGCTGGGGGAGGTCAGCAGCTTATGAACATGCCCGTTGCGCGAAGGATCAGTGTTGTCCGATTTTAGACGATTGTGGCTGGCTGCAAATAAACTTCCGAGAAAGGACAATGCAACGCCGGAGCTCGTATAGACTCGACTATGCCGGATTTATCCAATCATTCTGGAACCGGTGCAGAGGCTAGGAGCTTAACCTAAATATTGAAAATTGGCCAGGTTGCTCTGGCGTGTGAGTGGTGTCACTGTTGTGAGGCTTGTCGCTAGGTTTTGTAGCGCTGAACACAAGTGGAAGAATGGTGCCAAACAAAAGCAAAGCAGGGCTGAGGTAGCGACAGGGGAGCTTTTTAGGAGCTCAAGGCGTAACGATTGAGATGATTTTCCGTGGGCAGGATTCAGTCCCGTACGAAAGAAATTTCTGGCACAGCTAGGGATGAGGTATATATAAGAAGGAGGAGGAGATCCACCGAGCTGTGGAGAAGAAAGAGGAGAAGAGGAGAAGGTGGAATCTTGGGTGCGGGGTGATGATCACGGTCCGTTCGGCGCAGCGTTCTTCCCTGTCAACCTCGGGGGTTGCACCTGAACCCCTGCAGCGGTCACCCAGCCATCCCCTTTTTGGCATTTGGCGGGGCCTGTCGATCCTTTCCCAGTTTCTTGAGATCTTATCCTGATGCAATATGTTGTAGGTATTTTTCTCATTATTCTTTATTTAGATGCGCTACATAAACCCAGTAGGCGACATTTGCGATAATGGCCCCCAGTTCTCCATATCAAATCCTACAATATCAATATTCGAAAACTGCTTTCGTTAGATGACAGGCCGTGTACAGAAACTAGAAACAGACAACCTACGTCATTCAAGTTACCTATTCCAAAACTGCTCATCGGCTCATCCATGAGGCTACTCAGCATTGGTATCTGTGGCCTAAACACTGTCACCTCTTCCGGGGCTCTATTCCGTGCCTTCTTGACCATTTGATTTGCAAGAGCTGTAATCTCTCGTATGAAAGGAAAGGCCAATTGTGAGGAGGTCAAATACTCCACACGTCCGAAGTGTCCGGCAACGATGTCCATTAGTGCTACGTCTGATGAGGCACTCGGTAGACCTGGGTATTTGAGGATGTGCACGAAGAGGTTAATGAGGCCTGTGAAGGGGTAATAAAATGCCATCCTAAGGGGATAGATTAGCGTAGTATAGGCTAAGATTATGACCAGTGTGGGTAGTAATTACCATACTGGCGATGAGTTGTCAACGTCGATATATTTCGTAGTAAGTATTATATTCCTCGATGCTCCAACCACAGTATCTGTACTAAGCGCTACCTGATCTCGGAAAGCTGTGCTGTGATCCGTGGTAATAATTGCTGTCGTCCAGGGGTACGTGAAAATAGTATGAATAGCAAGCAGACTACCATAGTATGCGTATCTTATATATAAAACATGGCACATGAGTAAGCCCTCGGGTATGTTGGAGTGTTTGATAGGATGGGATGGCTGGAGATGGTCGGGTAGGGACTTTCGCCAGTCCTCGAGAAGACTGTCCATTTCGGAAACGGTCTGAACAAGCTCTCTGGGAGTTTGAGTATATGCTTTGACCGTAGCAAGTCGTTTTGAGACTCTGGAAGCAATTTGTGCGTGCTTGACACACGCGGTGAGAAATTCAATGTTCATGCGGCTCCCAGGAACTTTCGTAGTTGGGATCTGACAGCTAATGTCGTCATCGTCAATACACTTGTGATGAATCAGCCACAAATATCTAACTCCCGAATGATATACTTTACAGAAGGTCGACCTGATCGGTACGAAATGTGCTTCTCGTAGCAATATATTGTCCAGAATAGCCAGCTTCGATAAACAATCGTGTTTTCATCGAGATCCCAGCTGTCTAGGGGATGTAGATGAAGGCCCTTTGCTTGTGCAAGACGTGCTGTACTGGAACAGAGCATGTACTCAACTGCTGGGCTACTTAGACCCTCGACAAAACAACTCTAGGGTGGACTGTCAGAGTTATTTCCTCATTGTAGCAGGAGATAGGTCTCACCATTGCAAACAATGCCTCGACAGCGAGTAGGCCCGACTCGGAATATATGAGCTCAGTATGGACAGACAGGGCATTCTCAAAGTATCGCCACGCTTGAGATTGTGCCTCTGCAAATGAGGCTGCACCGTGTTCTCTCGACCATTCCAATCGACATCCCCACGCATAGACTGTGTTTCGCATCGCGTACCATGCTGGATCTTCCACTGTAACATTGCCGTTTTCGAAGTGTGCCTGGAGCCGCGTTCTAAAGTCTTCGGGATTTATGATACCAAGGGCCAGCTCGGGGCCTTCATCAAGGTATGCTACGGGAACAATTAGTGTGAATTCACGAATGTCGCTTGAATTTTGAAGGTTGATCTACGTGCCATTGGAATATCTCCAGGCAGTCTCCGGGTCTAGTTCAGGTGCTCGGTCTCGGATCCTGTTTGCTTTGAGCTTCAAGTTTTTGGATATCTCTGAAGCAAGAGCTCTAGCATAGTCGATGAAATCAGTCGCGCCTGTTTGTTCTGTAACCCATCTCAGGCCACTTTTCGAGCAGATAGACAGGAAGGAGCTTGGCCCTGCGACTTTGGATCAGCGTCTGAGACAGACTTCGGATACATGAATTCAAACCGTGATGCTCCGGGCTTGGCTATTTGCATATCAGCAACCAGGAACGCGAGATATCAACACAGAGGGCACCTACATTCTGCGGCGAATTTATGCTCTGCTTAGGTTCTGATCTATTTATTGCGAGGCTTCCTGCGACGGGAACATTGTCTGCCTGGTTATTGATGGTTGTGGATGGCGAAACCGAGGGCTGATACTCTGGCGCCTGATATTGAGCATACCCAGTCATCTCGTACGACGGAGGCGTAATGTGCATGGCATCTACTTCCACCTCATTCGTCTCCAAAATCGACTGCATTGTACCTCCAGGCTCTATTTGTACTGAATTGCTGAAGCTAGCTCTGACCTGCGGGGCAGAGTCGGAAGCTTGCGTTGGAGATTCATGAACCAAGACTTCTGAAGGGTGCTGGTCCATGGACTCAGGCGGAGTCATCGTTCGCTGAGTAGCAGCTTTGTTCGCGAGAAAGGCCTCCATTCTCGAAAGTCGCTCCGCAAGAAGCTGATTTTCTTCTCGCAAGTTGCTCCGGCTGCGACGATGCGGAACGGGGAATATGCATTCTTGATTGTGAGTCTACAGTATAGACTTGTTAGTTCTATCGGGGCTCTGACCACGGAGACAAAAGCAATCGTACCACGCAGTTCAAACAACGCACTCCACCGTTGCCTAAGACAACGAGTCAGTAATAATTCATGCCACATTGAGCCTCATCCTGAGCACAGCGGACGCAGAGACTGGCGAGGTCATCGTTACATTTGATTTTCTTAACACGGCAATGATTGCACGCGTTGACACATTTGGCGGAGCGCTTCGCAGCATTTGGTCCCATCTTGGGTGGGACATCAGCAGAGCAGGAAGCGAAAATCGGTGTGTTAGAGACGCAAGATGAAGAGGTTGGCAGTGGTTGTGTGATTGCAGAGGATACACGTATAGACGTATAGACAACAGAGTTGCTGGTACACCAACATGGGGTGATTGAGCGTGCCGACAAAACCTTTCGGGACTTGGGAGAAGGGGAGAATGGGCGATGATGGGTGGGTGATGCCCATGTCTTATGCAGGGTCAGCAGGGTGCTTGCAGTGCACCCCCTCCGGCCCCCGCGTACCCCGCACTTTCCGGAGACGAGCCACTACACGCCACACTCCTCAACACGGTTCGGATACAGCGCTTACCCACACTAACCTTGCGAGGAAGCAATGTAGGCAATCTCATATAACAGCTAGCCACTACCTCACTAGCATCTGCTCCCGTGTCTAGTATCTACTTTGGGCTCAGAAACGAAGCAGTGGTCAATGTCGTTTGCATTGTCCTCTTGTTCTGGGTTGGGAATATCTGGCATGTTCCCCTGAGATACAATCTAAATCACCCGGGCACACGAAGTTGGACCTCAATTCCCTCTGGCTCTACTTAGACTACTGTTGAAACGCGCCCATCTGACCTAGTCTATACTCTTTGTCCTGTACCTCATTCACAACCATGCTAAATTCCACTGCCACTGCCTTTTCGTTCATCCCTGTTGGACTGGCCTCGACACGCCTTGGAGCGGCAAAGCCAGCAATCACCTGTATGATCTCCGAAGCGCGTCGAGGACTCATGTCGTTGCCCCTCCAGGCGACGTGTGTATCGGGTCGCACGATGACCAGACGTTTTTCCCAGAGTCGACTTGCGTGATCTTCGTCAACCAACTTCAGATAGCTCAGGGATACAGACTCGGCTTTCGCTGCGCTAACCAGATGCCCTGCACTGCCATCATCAGAATCACCAGATCGGACAAACTCGACCAGAGTGAAGCCCTTTCCGAGCAGGTCATATATGGCGGATCCGTCTTTGAGGAAAACATGCGGCGCTCGACTTCCTGGCCATGTGGTTGGAATATATCTCGAAGGCAACCATTCAGGTTCGATGGCCTCTTCGTGATCAGGAATGCAAATTTCGGACTTGTAACGGTGGCCCATTTCTATTCCAAGGTCCTTGTTCTCTCCATCATTGGCTTGGTAATGGTCGTGTATTTTCTTTCGCATCTTGGCGCCTTCTTCAGAGTTCGCATTCACTATTGCAGCATCGGGCTGAAGGAGCTCCTTGACGTTAAAGTGAGATGCCATATGAACAGCAGACCGTTCTATGTTCCTCAGCGCAACAGGTCTTCGCTCAGCTTCGTATGATGCGAGCAGTCTTGGCCCTCCACCTCTGTTGACAACAGCAGCTAGTTTCCACCCAAGGTCAAACGCATCTCCCAGGCCCATGTTCATACCGTATCCGCCAGTCGGGATGTTCTGGTGAGCCGCATCCCCAGCAAGGAAGACGTGGCCTTTGGGACTGGCATACTGGCGAGCAACGGCAATGCTTGGCCGATAGGTTGACCTGACCAAGATCTCGTCGACCTTGATCTCGAATCTTTCACCGAGACCGCCGAGCACTCGGTAGATGATATCACGGGAGTCCAGTTTTGTGTGGTCCGAATCAAGTGGCATCTGGTGGTGAACAGTCCAAGTATCCACCTCGTCTTGAGCAATGATCGCACCGCCCAAGCCATCTTTTCCGAGAAAAAATATGTGCCAGAATTGCCCCTGACGTTGCAACCTGGTCAAGTCTCGGGACTTGAAATGTACAAGGATTACGTAGCCTGGACTGACAGAGGTATAGAGTTAGCTTCGATGAGCACAAGATCGTGTTAGAAGGATTGGCAAAACGTACACTGGTCCTCCATCGAGAGGAATACTCAGACTCCGTCTCACTTTACTGGAGGCCCCATCGCAACCTACGACAAACTTTGATTTGAACGTAACCGCTGAGCCAGAGGCGACGTCAGACACGATACATGTAGCTCCCAACTCGGTTTCTTCAACAGAATCTACTCTCCAACCGAACCTAGCATCAATAAGAGGATCCTCATCACATACAGTCTTCAGCCATGCCTCGAAGACTGCTTGCGATATCCTCTGATACGGTTCCAATGGTAAGCTGCCATCGTTGTTCTCCAGTATTTGCATTCTGTACTTCTCCACGCTCGGGTGCGGCCACTTCGTTATCGCCTTGTCTTCATTGAGGCCGCTTGAGATCAACACAGTAGATGGGATATGAGGTGGAACACCTAACACAGTGAATTAGAGTCTGCTTGAAGACATGTAAGTCAGCATTCAGTAGGATTTCTGGTACCTTTGGCTCGGAGTTTGTCTGCGAGACCCAGTCTCCGGAAAAGCTCCATCGAACGAGCGTTCGTAAGGTCCATTTTTGGCCATCTACGAAGAAACGTAAGCCAGTATTCGGTAGATAGGTATGATTTATTGTTGAGCTGTCCTATAAACTGCTTTCCACGTACTTTGTTGTCGTTGAGTTCCTTTCTAAGAGGATCGACTTTACACCGTAGGATGAGAGGACAACTGCGAGTAGCAATCCAACAGGGCCGGCACCTGCAATGAGAATGCAGCAGTCTGGAACAATCTCGACGGCCCCAATCGTGTTGTTTCCTTTATCACCGTTGGATATCATTGTGTCTCTGATCAATCCGAATCAAGTATGCCGATCTCTAAAGTTGTGACAAGCCTGCGCTTCAAGAGAGGTCCCGTGTTAGATATCAAAGGGTACGGTACAGCCCTTTACATTCTTTGCAGCCACCTGAGCCTCGGATTTATCTTTCAAAAAAGGAAACCAAGATTGATAATCATCAAATTGTGGGGTTCTGTCCGGTCGTAGTCCCTGTCCCAGCGGTGGTATCCTCGGGGCACGAGCCTCCGACCTTCTTCGGAGATACATCTTCCCCGGAGCTTCAAATATGTGGACAGATGCAAGAGCGAGTTGTCATTCGTATGAAATAATGCCTAAGAAGGGTATCTTGGTGCTTATGCCTTGGGAACTTCTTACTCTGATACGCCATCAAAGTTTCCCGGGTAGCTTTAACCGGCCAATATCGGCTTTCTTCTGTTGAACTCATTGTCATGATTCTGAAAGAAGTCTCTGTGTAGAAATGGTAGTCTTCTTTCTCTTTGCCATCTGACTTTGATCGAAATTATGATAAAATGTTGACTAAGTCAAGAACTGACATTTCTCGATTTCAATTTTTTGTGCACAGAACTGCTCTGCCGCGATTTTCTTTGTTTCACTCTGTGCAATAGATCTATTTTTTTTTAACAAAATCCGAGATAAGCTCTACGAGGGCTCCTTTTCAAGAGCCGTTTCGACCGCTTCTGTGGATAGTAAATACTCAACGAGTACAATTTTGGCAGAATTTTCTTCCTGAAAGATTGGTAATGTCCTTATATAAATTTTGATCTCTTTACTTGTGAAGTTTGATCATACTGAAATGAACAAGTCATGTGAATCCTTCCACCATTCGTTTCTCGAACTTCATTCTATTTTTGATTTTCCCAATCCCACTGATCTCTATTTCAACGAGATCATCATCTGCTAGCCATTGCGGCGGCTTCATGAATGCCCCAACTCCACTCGGTGTCCCTGTCATAATGACAGTTCCCTTCTGGAGCGTCATTCCCCGACTCGCATGTCTGATGATCGAAGCTATATCAAATATCAAATCATCTGTGCCGGTCGACTGTCTCTCTTCCCCGTTGACCCAAGTCGTCAGCGTCAACTTCATTGGGTCTGGAATACATGCCCTAGAGCAGAGGACTGGCCCAAGCGGCGCGAACTTGTCGAATGATTTCGCATATCCGTGCTGGTTCCCCGATTGTACCGGCTGCTGCCACCACCTGGCGGACACGTCATTTCCAGCAGTGTAACCAAGAACGTATTGCAATGGGTCATCCGACTCGGAAATGCTCTTGCAGTCTTTTCCAATAACGACACACAGTTCACCCTGTATAACCAAAAGCGGTCAGTCTATGATGTGAAGAGTGAAATCCGATCCCGGAGAAACGACAAACCTCATAGTCGAGCCACTTTGCTTCCTTGTGAATAGGAATATCTTCGTACGGTCCAGCAAGCGCAGCTGCCATATGAAATGTCAGCTTCATGTACTGGAAGTCGAGGATGTGAAGCGAGAATAAGGAGGATTTATCTCAGATTTACTACTCACCCGACGGCTTGTTGAATATCATCGGAAACGGAGGCATTGGAAGCTGCAAAATTGTTGTCAGAATTACGAATTCTGACACTTTAAGTCTTGCTCAGAACTTGCCTTTGCTTCTTCAGCATGTTTCCGATAGTTCAAGCCTACCCCAATGAAAATGGGGACGCTTGCAACTGGACTCAAAACCTGAACTACTCAATACTTGTAATCCGAAATCCGAAGCCATTCACACCTTTGCGATTTTTCTTTTTGTAGTTCCCAACACGAAATCGCTACTAAGCGGGCCTTTGCCTTCGTAAACGGAAACCATCAGCCCTTCCAAGCTGCCATCTGTGACAACCTCCGTACCGAGTTCTCCGTAATGTACCTGCCCTTCATCATCAACGAATCTTACCAGACGGTAGAATACTGAAGGTACGTCCATGGTGAATTTAATTTGAAAACTTTATTGTGATAGATTGTGCCTGCAACAAATTGGAAAGACGCAAGGCTGTCACACCCCGCTGCTCGTCTCCAAGCGATGTTGGGTCTATTGGAACTCGCCATTGCTGCGAAAAATATCCGTAGCCCGGCGAGTGATTTTTCCCCCGTTAATTAATCTTCACCCCATGTCCTCTTCGTGAGACTCGGACTCGCTTTCCGAGGCTCTAAACCTCCGGAGGGAGGGTCGCGTCACTGTTCGGATCCCGGGTACAATTGTTCCGAGCGATAATGCAAGGCGGCTCAGGGGTGTTCACCCAAGGGGCCATTGGTATTCATGCATACTTTTGAACTAATCTCAATCTCTCTTGAAGGGGCTTTGTAGTGGGGACAGATAGAATGTATGAGTGCTAGACGGAAGCTCGGGCAATCATTACAATAGAAGGCTTCGTTGGACAACTCTACCAGCATAAAGTGCTTATTTGTTCTGAATTCAGGTGCAGTGCAGACCCGATCCAGTCATGGCTGACCCTCGATTGCCATTGCCTTCGACACAATCAAGTCTAGAATCATGGTCCAGCAGTGATTGTGAAGATCTAATGGTGACTTCGACCACGTTCATTTACGAAGGGGCAACGCCCAAGGGAATTTCATCAGAAGTCGCGAACCTTTTAGATTACGAATCGGCTCTCAATGACTTGATAGCATTCATTTTCGAGGGTGTTAAGTAACTAAGGGTTCTTGTTCGCGGAGGGCTGCAAGATCAACTCGATCTAAGGCATCTGAGAAATAGGTTGCTACTCAAGCGACAGGAGGAATTAGCTTCAATGATTCTCTTCTGCGACGTTCTCGCAATGCCCTGCTAGGAGGTGGGTACTGGCATATGAACATACAACTTTAAAAAAAAAACTGACATGAGAGCAGATAATGAGCCAGTGCAGACCCTTCGAAGCTCCTCGAGTCGATGTTAGGATTCTAAAATCTATTGGGATCTTAAATGAAGTAGAGTAGCAATTTGGTATAAAAGCCACTGGATTCTATGTAACTTTTTGCTTCCCACACCGGATTAAGACCCTGCAGGCTATGTATGTTATCCGAAAGGAAAGTCATGTAGATTTCAAAGTGGTAGATTCTTGTATATTTGGGAGTTTTATCTGTGGATTTGAATAGAAAGTCGAAAATGCAATAGAAGGACCCTATGTTTATAGTCTAAGAACTGGGCATGGTAAATTGAAATTAATTGGAGACTGTTATGCTGATGCAAAAGCATTACCGTGATTGCGTAAGTATGGAATCTTAGACGACAAGACGAACGACTTATACTATGAATGCTCATCGAGCACTATACAAACGTTTCAGACTTATCATTCTTTCCCGAAAAAAACTACTCGGCCTATCTG
This sequence comes from Hyaloscypha variabilis F, assembly GCA_002865655.1. Classification (NCBI taxonomy): domain Eukaryota; kingdom Fungi; phylum Ascomycota; class Leotiomycetes; order Helotiales; family Hyaloscyphaceae; genus Hyaloscypha; species Hyaloscypha variabilis. The sequence continues at coordinate 1,050,113 of KZ613956.1, read as the reverse complement.
GGGTTATGTTGCAGCAGCTGGAATTCGAAGGCAGCGTATTACGCGTCTCTGGGTTCAGGCACTTCAACTTTCCAAGATCTTGACATTTTCGGATCGAACGGATTGAATCTGAGATTCATAATAAGACTATAGCAAAGTGAAATGAGATCTGGGCCAATCGGCCGCTTTTTCAATTACTCCCTCGTTGTAAGATTTCAAGGTTCGGTTCTAAAATTGTGCAGCCGCGGCATCGGACCCTACTGCAATATGATTCTTCTGGGGGCCGGACTCGAAGAGCCGGACTTCTATATAGTCATCTTGCTTCGTCTTTGTTCCAATGCTCGAATTGACAAATACATCTCTTCATTTCATTGGTCTAGGAATCTAACGGTCAGAGGATGCAATCTCTTAGAAATACAATATGGACCCCAACCAATGCCGACTTGAGAGAGTCATCAATGGCAAAATTCATAGACTACTGTAATCACAGATACAGAATCCGCCTTGCAGGATATCATGAGCTTCACAATTGGTCAGTCGACCCAGCGACCGCCAGTGACTTCTGGATGGCTCTGTTTGAATTTCTTGACATGGGCGCAACAGTCAAGCCAACAAAGGTCTTTACCAAGGTTAGCTGAGAGAAGTGGAATAGTTCTTTATTCACTAATTAAAGAGCTAACATGAGTACCAGGGTCATCCCAAAAAGCTATATCCCAGCCCCGAATTCTTCCCAGACACACGCTTGAATTTTGCCGGTAGCCTACTTTCGAATCGCGACCCGAACGCGGTAGCTATCCTAGAAGTGCAAGAAGGTTCCCTTGATGCAACGGAGGTAACCTGGGAGATGCTCAATAGGCGGGTGGAGCGAGTCGCTGATGCAATGAGGTCCACGGGAATTGAAAAGGGTGACCGGGTCGCAGCCTTGATCGCCAATACAGAGCAAGCAATCACGTTCTGCCTCGCAGCACTTTCAATTGGTGCCATTTGGTCATCTATATCGCCTGATTTTGGGCCGCAGGGGATTCTGGACCGTCTTGTTCAAGTAAAACCGAAATTGCTCTTTGCAAATACCTCGGTCATTTATAACGGGAAAGTTCGCAACTTGATGCCAACCATTATTAACATTGCGAAGGTCTTGACAAAAGATGATTCACTGGCCAGCATCATCTTTGCCTCAAATCAACCTGCTACAGTTGCTATACCGAAAGGAATAAATCTCATGACTTTCTTATCTCGTGGTACTGGACGTAAACTATCCTTCGAGCAGTTGCCCTTCAACCATCCAGCATTTATTCTTTATTCATCTGGCACAGTAAGTTGAAAGCCGAAAATATCCAATCCAGAAAATAACACTTGATAGACAGGTGTTCCAAAGTGTATCGTTCACAGCGCTGGTGTATGCTTTACCCGAACTGGGGAAGAAGACTGAGACTTACACAAGCTTTCTACAGGGTGTGATGCTGCAAATAAAGAAGGACTACATACTGCATACAGGTGTCCTGCCCACAGATACGGTTTTCCAATATACAACAGCAAGTCAAACTGCTCCGATGAAACGCGTTATGGGAGACATTTACTAATTGAAAATCAAGTACAGACCTCGTGGGTTATGTGGGTTTTTGTGTTGACCGTCATGAGCACTGGTGCGACAGTCGTTCTTTATTCCGGGTCTCCTTTGTATCCCGACGTAAAATTCTTTCCTAAGATTCTCTCAAAATTCAAGTAAGTCCGTCTCTTTCTCGGAGTGATAGGTTTGTTCTTCACTTATTAATTTTCCTCCAGAGTCTCGGTATTTGGCACTTCTGCAAAATACCTAACCGACTTAATGGCAAGCAAAGCCAAACCTAGTAAGCCATGATAGCTTCTGCCCATGCCCATTTTTGCCCCTCTCATCGATTTTTAGGGAACGAACATGACTTGTCGGCCCTTAGAAAGGTGACTTCCACGGGCTCAGTTCTTCCAGCCGACGTAGCCATCTGGTTCTACGAGCACGGCTTTCCGAAAGGGGTGCAGTTGATGTCTGGCAGTGGAGGAACCGATTGCTCCTGTTCTTGTACGTATGTCTCCTGTGAAAATTTTTAAGTTAATCGCTGACCACATGCTTCAGTTGTGACTGGAAACCCCTTACTGCCTCTTTACGCAGACGAAATTCAAGCAAAATCTCTGGGAATGGCTGTTCAAGTCTTTGAACTGGATAGTGGTAATGAGAAAGGTCGACCAGTGCCTTTGGGTGAGCTGGGAGAGCTTGTATGCACGCAGCCATTCCCAAGTCAACCGGTCACATTTTGGGGACCGGACGGAGACAAGAGGTATTTTGACTCCTACTTTGAGATGTTTGGAACTTCAGGCTGGGTTCAAGGCGATCTCATTCGCATATCAAAGGCTACGAGAGGAGTACAGATGTTAGGAAGGTCGTGAGTATCGCACTTGACTCTACAGCGCACTAACAATACGCTAACGCAAATTGTACAGAGACGGTGTTCTGAACCCGTCTGGTGTCCGGTTTGGATCAGCCGAAATATATAATGTAGTTCGGCAATTCCCTGTGGTCGAAGATTCTGTCTGTGTTGGCCGGCGCCGATCCCAAGACAATGACGAGGTTGTGATGTTGTTCTTGAAAGTACCGAAGAGGTCACAGAGAACAGAAGACTTGATTTCGAAAATAAGGTCAAGGATTGAAAGAGACTTGAGCAAGAGGCATGTTCCGAAATTTGTGTTTTACGTTGATGATATTCCCTACTCAACCGTTGGCAAGAAGTTGGAAACTGTCGTCAAAAATATTGTATGCGGAAGGCAAGTGGAATCGAACGTCGTGGGGAATCCAGAGTCTCTCGCTCTTTATGAGCCTTACTTCAAATCCGAAGAGATTGCACGGAAGTGTGCAACGGAATCTTCGAAACTGTAAACTCTAGAAAGTGTTTTGGGGTTGCTGAGACACCGCTACTTAGAAAATGGAGAATTGCCTTACTTGACAATATACTGTGACCAGGATTCCTGCGAACGCCCGAAAACATCTTTCCAGCGCGCGAAAGGAATCCCAGAACTGTTTGGATGCTGTCGTCCATCGTCACGATACAAGAAATGCCGGGCATCCGTATGCGACTGACATTCGCCAGCGTTCCCCGGCGCTCGGTGTTCAACTTCCGTCGGAGCACAAAAACGTTAAGTATGAGTACACACTTCCCTTAGGCCTCAAATTCAAGTGGATCTCCCATTCTACAGCAACTGAAATCACGCTTGTTTGCTCAATCGAGATAATTCCTCAAATCAAGGACCATGGCTCCAATTGCACAACCCAGGACTTTCACCAATAGAGTTGTCATCGTTACAGGAGGTGGGGGGACAATCGGCCGCCCACTCTGCCTGGCATTTGCTGCAGCCGGTGCAATGGTTGTTGTGAATGACCTTGGAGGACACAGCGAGGGCGGTGGCAAATCAAAGAAGTTTGCAGACACGGTGGTCAACGAAATCACTGCTGCTGGAGGAAAAGCAGTGGCCGACTACAACAGCGTCGAGGACGGCGATAAGATCGTCGCTACAGCAATTGAAAAATTCGGCCACATCGACGTAGTTGTCAACAATGCCGGAATCATCAGATATAAGCCAGTTGAGGAGCACACCGTGGAAGATTTTCGGGACCTCTTGGAAATTAATACGCTCGGATCTGTATCACTCATCTTGGCAGCGTGGCCTCATTTCCAAAAACAAGCGTATGGGCGCATTATCAACTCTACGTCTGACTCGGTCTTTGGGATGCCCAATTCAGCTTCTTATATCGTGTCCAAGGCAGCCTTGATCGGGGTCACCAAGGCATTTGCACTAGAAGGAGCCGAATTCGGCATCAATGTTAACGCTGTGGCACCCGTGGCATACTCGAGGATGGCGGGTGAGACCATACCAGACGAGGCGCAGCGTGAAGGCTTCAAGGCGATGTATTCGGGAGAGGGAAATGTTCCCATGGTCCTAGCACTGTCACATGAGTCGAGTAAGATCACGAATAGGATTTTTGGTCTTGGAGCTTTCAGTGTTACTGAACTGGTGCTTGGGTTCAAGCCTGGTTTCACCGAAGCACGGACGATGGAGAGTTGTTTGGAAAATCGGGATGAAATTCTGGGCATTGGAAAGGAAGTCCAAGAAGCAAATAATCTGAGTGAATTAATGGCAAAGCGGATGGGCTTTGATATAGATTTAGGAAAATAGGCAGACCGAGGAGTTTCAATAGCAGCATTTCTTTGGCAGCAACAGATTATCTACAGCCAAATTTCACAAGCAGAAGTTATTTTTACACTGCTCGAATTTCTTCTGAAAGAATTATACTAACCGACGCTGATTAGGTAGCATTTTCTGTGGGAGTATTTATGAAATACTGCATTTCAACTTCAAAGCATGCTTACAGGGTTTTCTAATCCACCTTATATATCCGATACGACACCTCGAGCTTGCCATCTGGCCTCATTCGAATGCGTCCCTGTCCTAGGAAGACCGTTTCATTAACCCACTTAAACTCCTCCATCCGGCTGGAGATTTTTGGCGACACATAATAATATCCTTCCCCAAACTCTGTGCCTGACCGTTTTCCCTGCATCATTTCCATCATCTCAGCAGAGAATTTGAGCTTTCCTTGGTATTGTAAGTCAAGGCCTCCATTTGCTCCCTGTGCGTTTACACGGGCGTCCACAGCGACGCCAGTGCCACTGGCTTCCATAGTCATCCAGTCCGAAGCGTTCAAGACGTCAAAGGAGGTCTTGCCATCAGCGGTGCTAAAGGTGCCACCCTCAACTTAGGCATTACAGCCGGAATTAGCTGCTGATCTGTGCCAACTGATTCGGCTGCGAGAAAACTCACCTCCAGCTGCATATAAGTTGCAGACCGTATTCACTTCAGTTGGAAATGCAACTGGCAAACTATACGCCGCAAGGTTGAAAACATGCGTGAGGCGTGGGGAAGCCATTTTTGTTTAATAGAAGCGTATTTCCGATAGCTGTAGCGGCGGCTTGAATACAAAGTTTTAGCAAATAATGGGAAATAAATGTGGAAAAAGAAAGAACTTGCCAGAGTAAATTCTCGCGTATGGTTTGTGTACCCTTATTCATCTTCTCTAGATTGCCGTGATTTTGGTTTGCCGGGGGCGGGAGCGCCCGAGCTAGCGTCGGAGCGGATTTCCATACTTGCGGACCTTACGGAACCGCGGGTCCGACTAGTTCGGTAAATCTTATACCGAATCTCTCTCTCCCTGGTTAAGATACCAAGTCTTGTACCGAGGCCTCCGTAGCCGGCATTCGGGCGAATAGATCAAGGGGACCGGCCCAAAGAGGCTTGATAACAGCCCATTATCACACGCCAATCCTAACATAAAGAAAATCCGTTTCCGTTCGGAAAGGTGACCAGAGCTGCTTTATCAGCAGTTTTGGGTGAGTCGAGGGTGAGTCGAAGGTAACCGATTTGGGCTCCTCGGCTATAACTGCCCTTAACTAAAATTGGAAAAATTCAGTCAAGGGTTCCTTTGGAGCCGATTCTTGACCCCCGTTGTCAGGTAAAGCCGCACCGCCCAGTTTTACCGAACGTTACAAATTCAACCTTACCATATACGAACAGACCGCGCCAATTCAACTTTTCTTTATTACAAGAAGATGTGTTTAAATACACGATACTGTTCTATAGATAGTATAATAACAGTACTCAATGTTTGGTGCTTCCTACAAACGCTGCTATAAATCCAAGAGGAAGAGCAATCCTAGTAGTGTTATACTAGGGAATGGAAATACGACGTCCCGTGTTTCTCCTAGATAAAGCGCTATTGATGTAAAATTAAACAACACTGGCGCGGCAGCATGGTTGTATTAAAGATTACGACGGGCTAATATGAAATTAGATCAGGGGAAGATCCATACCAAGGGGTATGTTTGCTGCCTTGGAGCAGAGACTTTCATGCAAACAGACAGGCCAGGGCAGAATCGTATGCTAGTTAGCTGTCGTAACATTCATGTAGCGGCAAGACTAGACCAAAGGAGGTTTATGGTCAGGTTGAGCGAGAAGGCCACGCACGCAACACGAGGCAGAGACATCTTGGGATTGGTAATACAGATTTTGTTTACCCTGTATAGCTGAAAACTCATGCAAAACAGGGTCAGCATCAAGATTCGTTTCTAAATACCGGGAATATCCGAAACATGGTAAGGCAGAATCATGTTGGCGATAAAACTGCACTGATTAAAAGGATAAATTTAAAGTGAAATGCCACAGTAGGAAGGTTGTAACAGCGCTCAGGCTCGCTCGTTTTCTCAGCATGGCATGGATCGGACCACTAGAACAGAGCTGCCTAGGAAGCGGTTGTGGCAGCGTTCAGCTCTCTTTTTTGGCATAACCTGAATCCGACTTGCAGGGGATTACGAGCCTTCGAGCTTATCCCTTGTAGTAGAACACGCGGACAAACCTGTCGATGTTCATCGATAGCAAACTCATGTCGAATTTGCTCGAATTTATAGCGCGCTAGGTAAGAGGTGAAAGAGTGAAGGAGAAGTGTATGCTGGGATGAAGGAGCCAAAGGCATTAACGAATAAATAATATTGTCTCATAGTTTGGTCGTCATACCGACTTTTAACTACAAAATCAAGTACATTAATTAATATTACAATAAGTTACGAGTTGATATCGAGAGATTGGAGATTTCTTGATTTGAAATTGCAACTGGATACTGCAATGTTTAATATTAGCCTAATGATGACATCCTTTTATTCTAAGAAGCTCAAGCACCACATACGTGAAGTTATCCTATAAGTTTTCACAACACATGGAAAAGCCCAGAGATATCCTATCCGCCCAATGTTAACATATTGCCATCCTTTGCTTGCACACTGAGTTGGAAGGTTACTGTTAGCTCTGATGCCTATCTTCAACCGATATCTTGTGACTGGTGGAGTTCTACGGGCCGAGTCCTCTTCCTTGGTTTTCTATCCATTCCCCGAGATAGAGAAGTATCAGGTGTAACGTCTCGCGAACCAACACGGCTTGACTGACTGTCACCTTCCTCCAAGGACTCAGCATTATAACTTGATTGGTCAGAAAGGTGGTGGCTTTCTAAGCCTTGTGAAAGGCCGGATTCCCCTGGCTCAGATTGCTCTGAGATTTCAAAATCTAAATCGGAGGGCAACATATGGATAACTGAACAAATTCTTTCAAAGTGAGTTGGCATCCATATGTCGTAGACATTCTTGGTGAACTTATATGACGTCCATTTCTCTCTACCATCTAGTTCCACAAAGATAAAGTTACTTAAATTCAGGTAGAATTTCACTACCTTTACTTATATCAATCGCTCATTAGGCATAGTCGCAGTAGTAGGGTAGATAGGTAGTGAAGGTGTCGCATCGCCGGCGCCGGGGGAACCTTATTCCGAAGGCAAGTTGTGCGGCTCGCTTAGTCAGCGTCACCACGTGGTGATACTAGAGTCGAGGATACAGAGCCTCGAGGCTAATGACAAGGGAGAGCTGTGAGCGTGGTCTCTTGATAGGCATAGGAGAAGGACGTAAGGTAACGAGCAAGTTCTACCGTTGAAGAGCAGTTGCTACCACGGACGGCAGTAATTAGAGACAAGGCACCATGATTAAAGGCATTAGACTCCACCGCTGCACGAAATCTATGTGCATGGGCGAAGTCCATGTTCCTCCATCCCTACCGCAGCTCAACGGGAATAAGGTTAGGGATTTAGAATAATACGCCGCACTCCTCCGTGTTATTTCCAAATTGCCGGCCCGAATCAGGCTAACCCATGTCCAAACGACGCATTTGATTCCATCGTACTTGCTCGAGAACCGAGTTTATGGCGATCGATGTTTGTTTATTTGAGGGTGGTGCGCGGGTAACCTTCACAGCAGCTGCGCGAGCAGTAAACACAGGCAGATGCAAGTATGCAAAGACGAAACGCCAAGTAATTCGGACCGTTCGGGAACAGCCGTTCTAGGCGCGCTTGGAGGCGACTTTTTGAAGTGGTGCTAAACCTAAGGCGTCATACAACATATGTCAAGCGTAGGGCGTGATACCCCACACCCTCCCACCGCTCACTTATAAGACCAACGGGTTGCATCGCGCGATCTGCACTCCAGGTGACTTCGGCCACGCTCCTAAGCTAGGTTTATAAAAGAAGTCTCAACCCAAGGAGGACTTCCTCCCGGATAATTTGTCTTCAAGAGCAAAATGGGACGTTTAGAGGATGACCAAGCAACAGGGGCCATTGCGCCTAGCACGCCTGAAGTAGCTGAGCTGGGGGATACCAATTCAAGCTCGCTAGCCTGGCTTTGCGTCATGGGTTCATTCATGTTTTTCTACTCATCCTATGGTGAGAGTCAATCAAATTTATACTACTGCCAGACTGACGAAATCTTAGGTTTGATGCAGTCTGTTGGAACTATACAGTCCTATCTCCAATTGAACCAACTCAGCGCGTACTCCTCCCGTGATCTAGGATGGATCAGTGGAATCTTTACCTCTTTGTCCTTATTCCTCGGCATACAATCTGGGCCTCTCATGGATGCCTATGGCACGAAGTTTCTGGCGCCTATTTCTGTGGTGGTTTACGTCCCGGTATTCTTCCTTATGGGCGAATGCACAGAGTACTGGCACTTTATTCTTTGCCTCGGAGGGTTGGGAGGCATTGGAGGCGCTCTTACTGGAACAGTTGCAGTCGCAGTGACTGGCAAGCTGTTTAACAATAACCGCCGCAAAGGACTGGCCATGGGCATCGCCCTGTCCGGTTCCTCATTTGGAGGTGTTACGATATCAATGATCTTGCGCTCGCTTTTGCCTAGGCTAGGCTGGCAATGGTCGATGAGAGTATTGGGCTTCATTGTTTTTGGCGTAATGGTCCTAGGCGTGCTATGCTTCCTGCCATACCCCCGCCTGTCTACCCATGTTTCTAGAGCTAGGGCACCAGTGGGTAAAATGGGGGCAATGCTTAATTTCTCAGCCTTCAAATCCCCTCCTTTTACTTTCATGGCCATAGGCTTCTTTGTCCTCCAATTTGTCCTGTTTGGCATCACTGGTATACTGCCTACATTCGCAGTGAAAGCTGGCTTTGGCTCTAACGCTGGATTTTACCTTATTGCGATTCTCAACGGCACATCATGCTTTGGCCGTATTATGACGGGTGTGATTGGCGACAGGCTAGGCCATATCAATATCCTGCTCATGATGATATCTATCACGATTGTTTTTATGGGCGTCATTCTTGTGCCTTTTGGAACGAAGCATGCTAGCGCTTTATATACCTTTACTGCTTTATGGGGTTATGCGTCTGGATCCTTTTTGTCTAGCTGTCCAGGTGAGTACTTTGATTCTTAGGACATGATTAGTATCTTACGCGCTTATAGTATGTCTCGGGTTGACGTGCGAGGCCAAGGACTATGGCAGATATGTTGGTAAGTTTTATTTCTATCTCGGCTATGTTATCTAACTGGACTTATGCTAGGTACAAGTAACTTCCTTGCTAGCTTTTCGCTTTTAGTCACTGTTCCTATCGGGGGACAGATGCTTGAAAGCATGGGTGGGACGGCGCTCTCAGGCCTTTATTTGGCCGTTCTAATTCTTGGGGGTGCTTGCTACTTTGCTGCGCGTGCCTTGCTCCTAAAAGGATGGCTCATTTTGAGAGCTAGAATTTGATCAACTCCTTCTGGTGTTTTAGGGTAACAAAAGTCGACGAAGCTTGAATTTGGGAAGTTTGAAGATATACTATCACGTGGTAGTCATGTGAAAAGTCACAAATCACTCTTTTTCCAAAGCACCCTCGAGGAAGAGAGGAGCAAGAAGAGAAGTTTTGTGTTGAAAGTAGACTGGATATTTGTCCTTTCATTGTCTTCGCGATTATAGCTACATATTAATTATTTGCTTCTGGTATCGAATGAAGTCGTCGATACTTAGGTAGCTAGTGCTTCACTACTCTGTTTTCACACGTCTTCAAAGCATTGTTTTCTTGTTTTACCAACTGCGACACTTATATCAAGATCGTATCTAAAGCTCTAACCCAAGCCTACCTTCTTCGCCAGCGGAAACCATGTAGAAGCTTATACGGCCTTGGCGTTGGGCTTCAAACATAATGGTGTCCATGATATTAACTGATCAGCCAGTCAGGTATGGTTTGTCAATTTGAACGAGGTCGGGTTGCCTTACCAACTAACATGTTTCTATACCACGTCAACACCTGCTCGTAAGTCACATCGGGTCGAGCTCGTGTCTTGTCTTCCATGACTCCATCTGCGTTCATAACGCGGTATTTAGGAATAATTGGGAAGTCCGAGGGCGTGACAAAGTCCATTGTAGTGACTAAACGGCTTTCAATTGCTCCCGGGAATCGAGGCATGCTTCATAATAAGTCAGCTATCTCCCTCCAAAGACTTTAAGGAATATTAAGATGATAAGAATAAACTTACATGGCCACTGACGCGTTCCATCGTATCGACACACTCGAAGACCTGTTCATTAGGGAACGAGAAGTAAGACCCCTGCGGCAAGACCGAAACAACATCGATCCCGTTCTGATTTCTGGGTGCCTCAAAACTTCAAATTGGTATAAAAACTTGCTCATGCAGTTGTAAAACAACACTGCTGCTCTTTCACGATGTATCGCGCGTGGAGGTCTCCAAAGATACAATCAACCGACACTGAGCAGATGGCCACTAGCATGCAATCTCTCGATTACGGAGCGTCGGGAAAGGGTCAACCATAACAACAACACTTGCCGAAGCTCTCGCTCGTTTTCACGTAGCGGTGAGATCCGATCCATTGCTAGGGGGGTTTGGCTGCCTCGAATTTACTATTTCTCTCCGGCATTGGGAGCAAAGAGTAGTGTCGGGTGTCGGATGTCGGGTAATAGAAGCCGCACGGCAAGTTAGAGGTTGGCACTATTTAAGCGCATCGGGATCAATCATATTCGCTTCCTCGGCTGAAATATCATTAAGCCTCCGAGACAATCGGTATTGCAAAATGCGAGCTCCGTTAATTCGTGTCTTGAGGGACAATTCTCGGAAAAATTGTGCTAATTCAGATATACCAGTTGAAGAGACTAGTTTGGGATAATATCGACTCACTTCTACCGGTACCTAATATCCGGAGCTGATAAGATAGCTTGTGACTAGGTTTGAAGACTTAAAGACCAGGTTCGGGAAGATAACAAATCACTTTTTATAGTTAACGAAGCTTCAGAGTGCAGCTTCAGCTTCAATCCTTGATTGTCTCTTCAGTCCATATTACAACTTATCTGATATACCAGATTTACGACGGCTATGGATAAAACAGATCTTGCAACTCAACATCATGAGCACGCTCTTGACGGAGTTGTGACGAATGATGAGAGGCCTGACTCCATCTCGAGCGAAGCCGTTGGGGGAGCGTCCGTCGATGATTTGCCTGCCAACTACTTCTTGAGTTATAAGTTTATCGGATCATTCATCGTAGGTCTAGACTACAAATTACTTGAGAAATGCATATGCTAATTCGATAAAGGGCTTTGCACTTGCATACCAATCCAACTTCCTAGGTTTCACAATGATAGCGAATGTCTTGACGGTCATTGATGCTGATCTTGGTAATTGTATTCTGCAATATTGATTGCGTTATATGTTACTAAATTCAATCAGGTCCAAGCGACCAGTCGATTTGGGTGTTGCTGTCATATATCCTCTCAGAGAGCGTTACATTCACTGTTATCGGACAACTTTCCGACATCTTTGGGCGCAGATGGTACTATATTGGGGGCACCATTTTAGCCCTCATCGGTGCAATCATATGCTCCCGTGCTACAAGTGTCAATATGGTTATCGGAGGGGTAAGCTACTTTTCCTTGGTCCGGACACTACCTTTGACTAATTGACGAATATAGATGGTCCCAAGTGGCGTTGGAGCAGGTATTCAAGCCGCATCAGCTATAGCTTCTGGCGAAATGGTTCCGAATAAAGTATTCCATGCCCTCTCTGAAGGTTTTCGGGTACGAAACTAAGTTTGATCCCATAGCATCGTTACATCGCTCTTGGCGCTATTTTCATGATGCTTTCACCTATTTCCTCTATAGGCCCTGGTCTTGGTATGACGCTACCGAATCTGCGTACTTTAAGACTGAAAGTTAATAAACTGTTCTGTAGCACGGACCTTCGTAGTGCACACTTCAGCAGGATGGCGATGGTGCTACTATGTGCTCATTCTCCTGAACGGCATCTCACTTATCCTTCTAATATTCTGTTACTTCCCTCCGACTTTCAAACAACTACACCAAGGTCGCACAAAGATCCAATTAATCAAATCACTGGATTATGGTGGTATAGTTCTTTTCTCCGGTTCTCTTGCGTCTTTGCTACTAGGGATATCTTGGGGTGGACAGAAATACCGTTCGTCCCTTTTAAAAATCAGCTCTCTATGCGCACTAACGAGAACGTAGCTTGGAAATCCGGAGACGTTATTGGAACAATTGTTGGCGGCTGCGTGGGAATGGGTGTATTCTTTGTCTATGGTATGACAATACCCCTCTACCTTTAATACCTGTTTCGTACAACTAAAACAAAACAATAGAAAACCTTTCTGGCGTCAAAACTCCTTTGATACCAATGCGCCTGCTCAAGAATCTGAATTACGTTACTTTAATGATTTGTTCTAGCATGGGTGTTATGGTTTTTTATGCTTTGAGCATAGTCTGGCCACAACAAATCGTGGCTATCTTTAGTAAAACTGGAACTACAGTTGGCTGGTTGAGTGTATGCCCTCCATCAATGCATCTCCCCTTTGCTTCGTAACAATATTAATAAAGCCAGTGCACTTTGACCGCTGGGGCAGTGTCTGGTCAAGGCATTGGCGCTCTTATCACAGCAATACTCCCAGGCATCAAATATCAGCTCATATGCGCCTGTTGTATTTTCACGATCTTTATCGGCGCAATGGCCGCCATCAACCCCTCAAGGGAAGGAATGGCTGTCTCCTTTAGCCTACTCGGTGGTATTGGTATCGGCTACATGGAAGTCATCACGGTCGCTGGAGGCATCTTGATGGTGGAACCAGAGAATATTGGAGTTGCCATCGGCATACAATATGCTCTCCGACTAGGGCTTACTAGTCTTTCAAGTAGGTTCAATGAAATACATCTATTCCTCATATGTTAACTAGTTCTATAGCTTCAATCTATGCTACGATTGTAAGTATTTCACGATTGACCAACTCTCCAATTAAAATTGGGACTGACCATGCCAAACAGCTCAGTAACGAAGTGACAAAAAATCTACCTGCGTACGTCATTCCAGCAGTCATAAAGTCTGGCTTGAGCAAGACAGCTGCAATACAGTTACTAGAAGCCATAGCGACAGGCAATACTACTTTAATCGAGTCCGTACCTGGAATTACTCCTTCAATTATAACAGTCGCAACCACAGCTAGCAAGTTTGCATATCAGAAGTCCTTCGAGATAGTGTACTTTGTCAGCATTGCGTTCGGTGTCGTTGCCATCACCACTGCCATGGTGGTGAGCAATAAGAAACTGAACGAAGCCATGACGCCGGAGATTGCCAGGAAGCTGCAGGGGGTGGGTAAGCCGAGGAGGAATGACGAAGAAAAGATGTAGAAATGGTTGCTTGGCCTGTTTGGAAACAGTAAATTGACTAATTTGAAGCATCCCACTGTACCAGTAATTACTTTTAGTTTTATAGTACGTTGCCGCATTTGTACACCTCCTTCCTTACAATCACTTTCTGCGATGTCTTCTCTGCGATTGGGCATTTCTTCATCTTGGAAAAAACCCAATTTCTGCAATCGTTTATCATTATATAACTTTGAGAGTTCCTTACAACTGCGTGCACCGATGACGCAAGTTCTTTCAGAACCATAGCCCTATCTACGGACGGCACTGTGATGCTCTAAGGATTTATCCGTCTTTTGCAGCTATAATATTAACAAACACTGAGAGTTCTTCAAAATGTTTTTGATAGCCCATTCGAGATTTTCAATTTTCTCCAAACCTTACCATTCGCGTATTTCGATGGCAGAACTCAAGCTGTTAACTCTTCCTGGTATACATAGCCAGACTTTATCTGTCCTCCTTGCTATTAGAGCGAGTTAATGGAATCATTATTTCCGGGGAAGAACATGTTCGGGGCTGTGTTACCTTATTTTGATAATGCCGTATCCGTGGATGCTGAATCGTTTATTACAAGACAAGTCTTATTGTCCAGCTTTCTTAGCAACGTCGGCGGGTCAAATTCTTGTTAGAACGGGAACTCGGCTAAACGAATCAACCTTGGTTGACGTAAATCTATCGGTCCCGCGTGGGCCTTTTCCGTAAACACAACGACGTGGATTAGTAATTTCGCCGGGGACGATGAAAATAGGCCCGGTAGTACTACGCCAAAAGGTCCCACGAATCGGAAGTCGATTTTTTTCTCCAGATGTATGCGTATATACATGCGAAAGTAAGATTTCCGATCCATGAAGAAATTTTGCCGTCCTTTCTACATTTCAAGATTGACATCAATACAGAGACGTTGGAAAATGCCTCTATCTATCTTTGACTGGGCTCAATCTTCATTATCGAATTCTCGAACCTTCCAATATACAGCCATCATATCTGGTCTTTGTTGCCCGACGTTTTTCTTCGCAGGGTTCATAGCTGCTGGCTTTATTCCTCCAATCAAGCCATCGCTTTCGGCTGAACAAACCGCGCAACACTATCGTAACCATGAAGCCGGCGTACGAGTTGGAGCAAGTCTCATTCTGCTTTCCGGCATGTTCTATCTCCCTTATACCGCCCTCATTACCTCCCAAATGGAACGCATTCCGCGTGTGCCTCGTGGAGTGAGCTTTCTACAACTGGGTTCAGGAGCTGCTAGCATCTTCACGTTCATGGTGCCCGCTATGATACTAGCTGTGATTGGTTATCGTGTTGATCGGGATGCAAACATGACCCAGATGATGAACGATGCATTTTGGATATTCGCAGTCATGCCTTTCCCGAGCTTCATCACCCAGAACTGGGCATTTGCGTACGCTATTCTCTGCGACGATCGATCAAGACCATTGTTCCCAAGATACGTGGGTGTTGTCAACGTCATTGCACCACTCGTATTTTCACCAGCGCTGGGTCTGCACTGTGTCAAGTCTGGGGTCTTAGCTTGGAATGGGGCACTCACCTTCTGGCTTCCGGCTGTATGCTTTGGTCTGCAGTTTGGAGTTGATGCCTTTTCGTTATTCAACGCTGTTAAGATTGAAGATTATGATATTGGAGATGTCACAAGTACTCGCATCGAGCTCAAAAATTCATTACCAGCGGTTTCAAAGAGTAGCTCGGGCATACAAGAGGTCTGATATGTTTGTTCCCAGAAAAGATATCTACTTGCTATAGGTGCTACGCGGTAGATGAGATGTCGAAGAGGCTATGGATCAAAGTTTCTGTCTATTCTTCAATATTGAGACTATAGCCCGTATCTTCTGCGCTGTCAAAAGTGAATGTCTCACAGTTTATTCTCACTCTGTATTAAATTGCAAGCAGAATTCTTGGAGCCGGCCCGAGTACTGACTATAGACTTTGGCAATCCTAATCATCACCTTATCGCCCTATCAGTGCTTACTTGACCGACCCCTTTAGGCTCAGATGAGAAATTCTCGGATCTATTGACTACTTGTTCCGGCGGGGAGGTCTTTCGAGCACTGATATCCGGACACTTTGTTCCGAAGTCTCTGAGAACTTCGCCATGGAACAAAGTTAGATATCGCTGGCGCGGCGAAAACATGAACAGCATTAGGGGCGCAATGAACTTTCACGTCGCGATATTTGACCACAGGCGCAAAGTAGCTTTTTGTCACCGGAACGTCGTCTACTTAAATTTTCGTCTGGGCTACGGCTATCTTGGTATTAAACTTGAAATTTTCAGCATTAGAAGTTGCGTCAACTGAAAATCCTGTGATTCGCCCAGTCATTGAGAAACTAGGTGACTAGAGTCGAAGAAGCTCCTTAGGACATCGCAATAGGGCGCAAGACTTATTAAGTTGCACACTAGGTAGGATGGCTTATCCAACCTTTAAGATCCTATACCAAGCTTCAACCTGACCATTGTCATCAAGTCGCAACTTGCCCATCGCCAAGAATACCGCATCGTTAACCCAGGCAAATTCATCACTTCTACTCCATATACGAGGAGTCGTATAGTAATACGGTTCGCCGAATTGAGTTTCTCGGGCAGCAGAGCTGCCATCGAACAAGGACCGAACCTCGTCGGTGATATCCATCTTTCCCAGGTAGGCCAGCTCCAAGTTCGTTCCGTCAGCTTTCTCGGCGCTGACCCGAGCATCAATCGTGATAGTCCGCGAGCCCATGGGTACAATCATCCAATCTGAGCCACATTTTACTTTGAACTCGTGATTTCCATCAGTTGAACTAAGTTTCCCACCATCAACTTTCTCAATAGAGTAAGTCAGTAGCTCATTAAGAAGCAGAGGATACTGTACCAATAGCACAACATAAATTTGAGTTGTTTGTAGCGGATGTACTGAAACCAGGTGGTCCCCAGATCACGAGGTCGAAGACATGGGTAAGCTTAGGGAATGCCATTTCATAGAATTGCTAATCCGGTCACTGATGAAGAGAAGTTTTAGCACCTGCCTTATATATGCGATGATAGTATGTACTCGGGTGGTATTCATCACGTACTACTCCCGGAGAACGTCTCACTCCGGAACTGACGGGCTTTAGCGAAAAAGTTCCGGCTCCTGGAACCAGCAAATTTCATTTCTCCGGATTGATACCCACTGTGGACTAACCGAGCTGCTCGGCTTCCACGTTATATCCAAATTTTCATGGTTCAAGTTACCTGAGAAGTAGCAATAAGAAGACTAGTTCAAGATTGATTATTAAGAATACGGTTAACAATACACGTCAAAGACTCTCCCTTGTTGGCGAATTGCTTCTTCGTCGAAACCAACGTTTGCCATTGAATAACTGCTTATAGCCCCCACCGGAGGTAATAAGACCACTTCCGGAGCTCAAGCTCGGCCTCAACGCATTTTTTTTTATTTGATAAGCAGTGTGATACTGCTATTTGGTCAGCTCATTTGGTCATCCAATTATTGCCAGGCTGCTTCCCTGATCTCAGCTTTTTTGACGACACGTTCGACAGACTCACAATTCAAACACACCGGCAATGGATATCTTCTCATGCGCAACCCTCTCTGTAGGAGTAATTTATGTATCGCGCTTGATTTGTGATTGTTTATCGGATAGGTTTTCAAGATCATTTTTGACAGTCTTTACCCTTCAATATCTAGCGATCAAGGTTTATCGAATTTTTATTGTTCCGCACTATCTGTCCGGTCTTCGACACATTCCAGGCCCTGATGTTAGCAAATCCTGCAAAATTTCATAGAACGATACTAAATCATTCAGGATGGACAATTCTTTATCGGCCAGGCCTATAAACTTTTTCAGGCATTACCAGCTCAGCGACAGCTGTCGTGGATGCGCAAATTTCCAGATGAACATCTGATCCGCTATCTGTCTTTTGCCAATAAGGAGATAATCATGTTAAACAGTCCTCAAGCTCATAAAGAGGTCCTTCAGGCAAAATGTTACTCCTTCGTGAAACCATCGTTCCATTCTCGTATAGTTGGTGATATTGCGGGAAGGGGTCT
Organism: Hyaloscypha variabilis F; assembly: GCA_002865655.1. Taxonomy (NCBI): domain Eukaryota; kingdom Fungi; phylum Ascomycota; class Leotiomycetes; order Helotiales; family Hyaloscyphaceae; genus Hyaloscypha; species Hyaloscypha variabilis. The sequence goes on along the minus strand of KZ613956.1, from coordinate 1,032,488 downwards.
GCTATTCGCCGAGGGTGACGAGCACAAAACACAGAGGAAACTGCTCATTGGTATGACTATAAAACAATTCTTCCTGAGAAAAACATACTAACCTAAATTCTTGTCAAAATAGGGCCATTCACATTTGGTAATATTAAAAATCTCTTGCCTTACTTCAATTCCAAAGCCACGGAGCTCTGTGGCATTATAGGAGAGGAGCTCCATCACAGTCCTTCAGAATCTATCGAAGGTTAGTTTGGAACAGGACACAAAACAAGTCTTTAGCTCACTTGTGTACAGTAACCTCACTTCTGGAGAAGGCAACTTTGGATATAGTTAGCCTCGCTGTTCTGGGTTACAAGTCAAATGCTCTCTCCTCAAGATCTAGCTTTGCAGAAGCTTATAAGAAGGTATTCGAGCTTCCATTATTGGGACAGATCATAGCTGTCATCCATCAATATGTGCCAGTAAGATCCTGGCTCCCATTGAGGGTCAATCGCGAGTTTGTGGCAGCGAGCGCCCAAATTAGGAATCTTCTCAGAGAACAAATCAGAGAGAGGAAAATCGCTGTTGTAGGGAAAGAAAAGTCAGAAGTGACACAGAAGTCTCGAGATCTACTTACATTAATGGTGGAGGAAAAAGCAGGAGGGGCTGCTCCATGGAGCGAGGATGAGATGTTGAATCATGTAAGTACTGAAGAATTTGTGAGAAAACCAACGTGCTTGATCTGACTATGTATAAGTTACTCAACTTCATGGCTGCAGGTGTGTCTTGCTACTCCACTTCTTATAATATGTCAATACCTTCACCTACAGTAGCTCTTTGTAATTTATTAACATACCCCAGGACATGAAACGACAGCTGGTGCACTTACTTGGACGCTTCACACCTTGAGCACGCATCCAGAGATACAAAGTCGATTGTCGAAAGAAGTTGAGGAATCTATTCCAAAGGCTCAAGCTCCAACATATGAGCAAATTGAAAGTCTTCACTACCTGAACAACTTCACACGAGAAGTCTTGCGAGTTTATCCCCCAGGTATGGGAATTTTACAATCACACTTAAGGTACGCATACTTATGGGAACTCTACAGCTGTGTACGTTCCGCGGGAAGCAGCGAAAGACGTCAATATCTGCGGGGTGGTTATACCGAAGGGAACAGTCATTATGATTGTCCCAGCTGTATCCCATTTTAATCCTCGCATCTGGGGTGCTACGGCGGATGATTTTGATCCTGACCGGTGGGATAACCTGCCTGAAGCGGCAGCCAACCCGTTTACCCAACAAAGCTTTCTCTCCGGTCCAAGAGTCTGCATTGGGAAAGCATTCGCACTTTTGGAATACAAAGCAATTTTGATTGAGCTGGTGAGAAATTTTCAATTTGAGGTTGGATCTGAGAAGGTTCAATTGACGAAGGGTGCAATTACGTTGAGACCGTCAGGTGGCCTTAAGATACGAATACTTCGTCTGCAAGAGAGTTCAGCTGCGAATTAATAGTTGGAAATTTAACGTTTCTAAGAAACTTATATTGCGCTTTACATTTTCAATCCATAAAATAGCCTTGCTTCTATAGCTCCAACTGGGTACTCGCATTTCTAGGTAGTAGTGATAGATTAAATCTGCTTAATCTTAACATGTTGCGGAGGAATTGGTTATCCTTAATGCACTGCAAGAGGTAGTACAGAGTAAAAGGTAATCTAGTCGTTGCGGGAGTAAATTCAAGTCCGGGAGATAGATTCCGAGAGACGGAAGCACTAATAACTCAATCTAGATTTTTCGAGGCAAGCAAATGCTATCCCGGCTGTTAAGTCGCTGCAATGTGGGGCAGATTGAGACCGCCGAACTTCCGGACGGATTGATAAAATTTGAAATGCCTATAAAGCTTGATCTGTGCGATATCAGCGAAGACAAGCGATCTTTCTGAAATCAAAAATCCGCAGCATGAGTTCTCCGGACACCCTTCTCTCTGGTGTAGCGTTGATAACAGGAGGTGCTTCCGGTAAGCTTTGTTACGCAGTATTGCTTGCTGGCTCGGTCGCTTATGCTGACAATGTTTCAGGCATCGGGCGAGCAACAAGCCTTGCTCTAGTTTCCCACGGGGTTCGTCGGCTAGGCATTCTGGACATTGACATGGTCAAAGCCGAAGAGACAACCCTGGAGTTGAAATCTAAATTTCCAGATGTGGAAGTGATCCTTGTGCATGCAGACATGGCAAACGAAGAGTCTGTTATTACTGGGATCAACAAGATCGTGCAGAACTTCGGAAGAATTGACTACGCAGTCAATAATGCAGGAGTTGGTGGGAAGCTTGGCCCTACAACGGAAATATCAGGGTCAGACTTTCGCAGCACAATTGATATCAACTTGATAGGGCTGTGGGTCTGCCAACGGGAGGAAATAAGACATATGCTGAAGCAAGAGCCTTTAGAAAATGGGTAATATGTGCCGATTTCTCAGTCAGTGGTAGTAGAGGAGATGTACTGACGCTTTTGTAGCTCGGCCGTCCGGAATCGTGGCGTTATCGTGAATATGTCCTCAATGCTCGGAGCTGTTGGCACATGTGCAGAAACTCCTGCAGCAGCATACTGTGCTAGGTAAGATATATTGACTCCGGAATGGAAATCAGTGACTTACACGAGGTTCAGTAAGCATGGAATTGTGGCCATCACTAAAAGCGTATCGCTATCAAACTCCAGGTCAAAATAACAAAATTCTAACACTATATAGGACGCCAATTACTACGGGCCAGAAAATATACGAATTAATGCAATTTGTCCTGGGTAAAAACAAGGTATACATCCATTTTTTATGAGGATGCTAATTGCCGAGAAAGCTTTGTTAGTACACCGCCTATGCTACATGCCCTTCGCCAGAGCGAGATTATGAAGGCTGAGCTTCAGAAAGTGCCCCTGAGAAGGTTCGCTAAGCCTGAAGAGATTGCTGAGGGTGTCTGCTTCCTTGCTTCGCCTATGAGTGGTTATATGTGTGGCGCTGCAATGCTAATGGATGGGTACATATTTCACTAGTTTTTCCTAACTAAGAGCTAATAGGCTATAGGGGTTACACTGCGCAGTAGTCTCTGATCTAAGATCTTATTTCTATAATTATAATCTCGAAGGCTGGTTCGAAAATAAAGTTTAAATATATTTTTATTTTCAAAAATAGCGTAGTCATTCAGAGTACTAAACTTTCAAAATATAGCTTGTAGAATAACTATACAAAACGGTCCAAGATCAATCTTCAAGCGACTTCAACATAAACATTCTTTGTCTTTACCACAGTCTCCCTACTAGAGTCTTGAGGGGCTAGTGTTGCAGGTGTTTCTTGAGCTTTCGCGTTTGCCAACGCCGCTGTGGGCTGTAACCCCATGGAAGTTATAACTGCCATTAGATTTTGCTCCATGTTAATGAATCGATCTTCGCGATTCGCGCCCGTTTGCAAGTCTCTCGTTAGCCTACCAAAAGCTAGTGCAAGGCGAAACCCAGAAAACACCGCACAGAAAAGCATGCTGGAAGGATCTGGGAGCTGCCCGCCATATTTGATATAATGCGCGATCCACTGGTTCCAATCCATGTGTGCAGATAGAACCGGTTGCAGATATGCTAGGTCCATTTCTGGGGCGAGGAAGTCTGAACATTCCCAGTCCAAGACGCCAGTAACCTCATTATTTTGTTGGAGAATGTTGTGGACGTTGAAATCACCATGTGTAATCACAGGCCGTCTCGCATCCTCTGGAACGTTCGCATCAAGCCAAGAAAAGAGCCACGTAATGTAAGGCGATGGAGGATGGGGCACGTCCTGAACAAACTTTTTGTAGTAAGCAAGCTTTCGACGAAATCGTTGCTCGTTCGTTTCATCGGAAATAGAGGTCTCGTAATACTTCGTGATGTACTCTCTGAAAGTCTCAAGTGGCAGACTGTGCAGCTGGCCCAACAGCTCCGCAAGTTTGAGCAGAAGCTTCTCGGAGAATTGAGCCTTCTCTCCATCCACACGGCTGGAACACATTTGACCTGGGAGGCGTTCTGATGTAAAGAATATTCCATCCACCCCGGCGAGCTTTGTTGAGAGGTCGAGAGGCTTTGCGACCGGATATCCAGTTGGGACCAGCGCTGAAATGAGATCAAACTCTTGGTCCAGCGGCAGAATAATCGTAGCAGCGTCTGCTTTGCGCACCACAATCTCTTCGGTCTCATTCTCCTCGAGTTTTTGGCTGCGTAAAGTAGCAAAAAAGGTTTGGTTGCCATAACCTCCGGGGACGGCTTCGAATTGCATAACTTTGAGAGAATCGTCTCCCCGCGATGAACGAAGAAAGCTTTCCAACTTTTCGGCGGTCAACGAGAGCTTTTCAGCCTGAGCAAAACCTGGACTTTCTCCCCACGGCTTTACAGCTAGCTGTGGCATGCGAACATAGTACTTCTGCTCCCATTCCGCTGCTTCACGTAATATGAGACCGACTTGCAGGTCAGAGGGTCGAGTCGCAACCAGCTTGGCTAAAAGCGTATCGAGTCGCCATGTAAGGTCCTCATGAATGGCGACCAAAGATTCGAAATCCGGACTCGATAATGATGGTAAGGCTTTTGAAGGGAGTGCTTTTTCATCATTATCCAGGATGACGTTGGCTTTGGCGCAAAGGGCCTCTCCTTCGTCGATGTAGCCCTTCAAGAAGGCGACTCCTTCTCCCTCTCTTCTCAAAAGATCTTTCAAAATCAGGCAGACATTCTCCACACTATCTCGCGCACTTCCCGTTGTCACGGCTGGAGCAACTTTCTTCTCGAGAGCCCGCAGAGCTAAGGAAAGACAGGTTTGTGCTGAGTTGATCTTCATCGCAGCTGTTTGTTCTGTGTATAAGATGCCTTATTCGTACTTGAAGGTCTGAGCACACTTGGACAGCAGAATACTACTCATAGAGTTCTATAAGGCAACCTAGCACGCGACCAAACGGAGAGCTCCACCGGAAGGCTTGATAACATCCATACCTCGGTCCGGAATTGGAGAAGTTGTGGAAACCTGGAATTTGAGCCATCGTGGCCTCCCCGGAGCTTGCAGTACTCCTCGTTGGATAGGCAAAGATGATGAAGCCATTGTATCTTCCGTACGCTGTGGTCGGCGCATCTTCGCTAGCTCCCGATCCAGATTGCCTCGAAAGTTCGTATGTCACTGCCGACCGGGCAGTCTTGTTCCGCCTCATTTAACTCCATCCGGACCAATTAAAAATTAAGCTTGCATCACGTTTTCGCTAATACCTCACCGACAGACTTGAGAACAGTAGCATTTTGAGATCTATTTAGATAAAAGAGTAACTTGGAAATTTCCCATTACACCAGCCTCTCTTTCCCTCCTCTACCCCTAACAGCAGCTCTACTTCATTGCTCATAATTCATCATGAAAGTCACTGGAGAATCGGATTTGAAGGACTACGGGAATGAAATCCATGTCAGGCAAAAGCCTGGAACGTCAGAACATTGGCAAGACAGCGTGGTTTTGACATGGTGGGATACCAAAAATGAGATTGGGGGATTTCATAGACTTGGCCACCAACCCAATTACAAGCATGGCCCAATGGTAACGCTCTGGAACAATCTGATGTCACCAGTCGGCACATATAAGAACACGACTTTCAAACCCCTCCGTGAAGAGGACCTCCTGCCTAGCGGCGGCTTTGGATGCGGCGATGATACATGCACCGTCGAATTCATCGACGGCGAACACATCTGGAATATCCAAGACGGAAAAGTCTCGGCACAATTACGCTTCAAAGATATCAGCGGGAACGTTGACCCTTTCCCTAAGAAAGGATCTCTTGCGGAGGACTTTGCAGCCGCGCATTTCGACATCCCGGGCACTGTGACTGGCTGGATGAAGATGGAGGGGAAAGAGTGGAATATCAACGGCCTTGGCATTCGCGACCATGGATGGGGCAAGCGTGATTGGGATACTATCCTGTCGCATAGATGGGTCGTTGGTACATGTGGAAGGGACTTGAGCTTCGTGGTTCTGGCTTGGCACAGCTCAGACGACGCCCTGGTCAAGTTTGGCTGGGTAGTTCGAGGAGACGAGCTCACTCGTTGCAAAGAGATTGATATAGTGACATATATGGAAATCGACTCGGCGACCCATCGTGGGGGGCACATGACACTGAAGCTGACGACGGACGAAATTCTTGAGCTTGAGTTCAAGGCCTTCAAAAGCAAAGCAGTTGTCTCTTATCACCATGGGGTCGCCTGCGTTGACCGAATGTGCTCATGGACTTGCAACGGCCTAAGTGGAATAAGCGACTTTGAGATTACTTCAAACTTCCAGCGGAACAACAGGGTTCCCAAAAACTCGGTTGCTGGTATTGTCGATGATGGCTTCTTCCCTCTGGTTTGATGAAGGCTATCATTACGTCAGGCACACAAATAAACGTTTAAACTCCGTTTTGACCCTGTGGCATAGATATTTGCAGTCATTTAAGAGAAGTTTTCCTGAATAAATAGTCTCGTTTCAACCAAATAATCTTTATAAATGCTAGAAACGTATATTCCACACTGAATTTGCTAGGAAGCGATCCTCTATTCTGTAGATAAAAGAAGATTCGAGGTCCTGATGTTGACTTTGAAAGAAGCGAGAGACTTTAGAAAGTCTCAATCTCTAGTATATCATACAGAATGAGCAGCTGCTTGATTTCCTCGAGTGAAGAACGTCTCTCTGAAACCACATCACAATCTGACAGGTACAGCACATGGGAAATTTACCTTTGAACCAAATGATTTAAGACCACTAACTCGTTCTTTGGTATCAATTACGCAATTTGGTATTTGAAGTCTGAATTTGCTACCTTGGTGCCAAAATTTTTACCAATAAGCCTTAACACTCACCGGAGACTGAAATGGTTTCGGTAGCTATTTTCTAAGCTAAGAATCTACTCAAATGAAATTAGATCCAGTTGAGTATGTTAGCAGCGATCATGTTACTCATTCCAACTACAAATCTTATACCTGCAAGGGTCTTGTTCTTTCTTTCTCGATGGAAGCGATTGATAAATAGACTTAGGGAACAAGTAATTTTCATTAGGGATACGCGGAGAGTCCCGGCTCTAAGGAATTAGTTCCGGAAGCCCAATGAGATTCAAGTGAAACGCTAATTTGCCAGGAACAAACACGCTGTGTAGATTCATGATTCATAATGCTCAACAAAACATACAAGTTGAAATACGGGCGATTTCAATAGAATTACTGACGCTTGAACTTTTACTGTACTGAATTTGAAAAAGCTAATGAATGGCAATATGCACTTGGTTTTTGCTCTCTCTCTTACTGAAGATCCTGGGTTCTATGCACTTCATGAGATTAGGGCAAGGATCCACCCGAACATAAACAGCAACCAGGGATTTTGTTTCATCACGTGCCATTACTTCCAATCAGAAAAATGTCGAGAAAAGAAATCCTCTTCGTAGTTTCCACTCTTGTCAAGATAGCATGTCGACTTTGCCCAAATGTCACGAATTTTCTGAGCTCTTTCTTCGCTACGAGGCGTAAATTTACATCTTGAAGCAACCCTTAATCAGCAACGTACACTGAAAGGAGAGATATGGACTCACTTGTATGGCACTGGGGCTACGATAAACCCAGGTGTCACGGCATCTCTCAGAACTGGATCCACTTTCCCCACCAATTCTCCTTCAGGCTCCATATCAAAAGCCCAAAGAAGCCTCGAGAAAGTAAGGAAGAGACTGCGATCTGCAACATGGAGTCCAGGGCAGATACGTCGCCCCGCACCGAAGGTGAAATGATCACGTTTGTTGAAGTCTGCTTGGACCGCAGATTCCTGAGAAGACGTGTTGTCTCCAAAATGTCGACTTGGATCATATTCTCGTGAATTACGGACTCTACCATCGTCATTGTTAAGGGTCCACACCTGACCCTATAATTAACTCAATTCAAGGTACCAAATTCCAAGGTGGACGAACATTATTAAGAATTGCTGCGCCAGCAGGGATCTTGTATCCCATATACTTATCATCCTTCGTCAAACAATGTGGCATCCCTCCTGTGATTGTCGTAGGCATCCCTGAAAATGCAATTAGATTATTTCCATCCAGTGAGCAAATGATCGACCTACATCGAAGCGCCTCCTTTACACAACTGCGGATGTACGGAAGAGCGTCCAAGTCAGACCACTCAGGAAGTCTTTCCGTGCCGATAACATTATCAAGTTCCTTTTGTGCTGCTTTTTGAACACCTGGGAACAGAATCATGGCCTACAGTACTTCTATTAGATGAGTAGATTTAGATAAGCGCTCTTGCAGAGATACCTTTATGAACCCCATTGTGGTATTATAAGTAGTGTCACTTTTTCGATAGTCAGTAGTGTGAGAATCAACAGGTCCGGATGACGAACGTTGCACCTGCCCAAGCGTGGCCAGCATTGAAGGCGATCTCAACATCTGTGAGACCGTCCTTCTCGGAGTCTTTACTCAGTAACATGTCTCGGCAGAAGCCTAGAAAGGTTAAGTATTATCTAATGTAGTCATGAAAGAAACAAGGCCTCACTTGGATTCAATTTTCCATCCTTGATGTTTTCTTGTGCATTTTTCAAGAGATCCATCCAAAGATTGTGTTCAAGATCTTTGAGATACACTATCTGGTCTTGAATGCCGCTTAGACTCTTCGGAAGGCGGCGAAAGATTGGTCGAAGAAAGGGATACCAATCCATAACTTGCATCCGCCCTGCTGCTACAGCGTACCCGTCGATCCACTATCGTAGAAATGTCAGGAGCAATCTGAAAAAAAAATTCTATTATATTTCTCTTACTTCAAACAATTTTTTCACTTGTGGGAGATCAACGGAAGTCGTTCTCCAGCCATACACAATGGTCGATGCCAAGCTCGAGGTTAGACGTTTCACGTGGTATGTGAAGTCATCTGGTTGATGAAGAAGATCTGCAAGCAATTGCTTGGTCTCGAGATCCTAGGATCATCAGATAAGCATTCTATAGGACAAAATTCCATTTTAAGAAACAAACCTGATATGGGATGTAATTATCTGCTACTCTCCCATTGAGTCTGACATGGTACATTTTTCTTTGGCGTCTCCAGGTCTCGTCGTTTCTGTTGCACATCGCGGTCGGCATTTTTATAATCCAAAGGAGAATTTGAAGATGCTTACGTCCTCATTAGGATGTTTAAATCGTCACCAAATTCTCGGATGAAAACGTCCGGCCTGGCAGAGTAAATGCCGCTTCTCTTCTCGAGCAGGTCCTTCACTGCACCCGCACTGCTGAGAACAACCAAAGTCTGACCGCCAAGCTTCAATGAGTAGATTGATCCATCTCAAATGAAAGCTGTCAGTAGATGAAACTTCGAGATCCAGACAGACTTTCTTACACTTCTTGGCCCACTCCTGAAGTTTCAAGTGAATATCGCTCATGGGCATCTGGTGCAGGTTTCCGATTAAAGGCAGAGTCGGTGGACCTACAAATCTTTAAGTCAACCATAAATTGTTACTCTAGGGATACCAAAATACCTGGAGGGTAGTCCGCTGGTCGCATTCCAATCATTCCCGACCCAAAACAAATTTTGATTATGAGAAAGACGACGACGAGCGCCACGGCAGCTACATAATAATATAGCTCCATAGTAGTGACTATTCTATTACAAGAGCGTCTTTGATCGAATTATCAGCTTCTACTAAAGAAGATGATTTCACGTCGAAAGTCGAAAAGAGATGAACAAAGAGGTACTAATTTTATGTCTGCAGGTTAGATGCCTGCGGCTAGGCTACCAAGCCTTATGAACTCAGCAGTCCTAGTGCCCTGTGAGCTCTCACTACCGCTGGACGGGACGTTGACTTCGTCCCTGACCCGTCTCCACAGCTGCAGTCCTTGCGTATCTCGGGTTCGGACTGGAAAGTGGCAGCTCCGAGGAAGCAGCGCTAGCTTCCGAAGCAGCAAATATTCTGCAGATCGAAGGTGTTTACGTCATAAATTGTCAGTGTGGTCAGATATCCTGGTGGCAGATAAATCAGGCTATTAGAAACTCTGCGTCTTGTCATTTGAGTAGGTGGGAAAAGCTAGGCGGAGGCTTTCGGATCTGTGACCCCGTGCCCCCGACCTATATTGGTTTAGTATAAGACGAAGCCAAACATCTTGAACTCGAGCTTCGAATCGAAAAACACATTTGCTTTCCTGAGAGCACACGCTGCGCTCAACTTCGAACACCGCTCTGCAGGACGCTATCATTAATTCCAGTTCAGAATGACTTCTTCTAAGGTAATCAGTCCGTCCAAACTAGCACACGTTGTTCTTCGCACCAATTCCGACAACTTCAAAACGATGGTGAACTTCTACAAAATATTCCTAGGCGGCCAAGCGACGTACGAGAACGATTTTCTCTCTTTCATCACATACGACGACGAGCATCACCGGATTGCGATCGCCGGAGTTCCTGGAACAGGTCCTAAAACTCTCAAGACATCCGGTCTTGAGCACATTGCTTTCACCTTCGACACGCTCGATGATCTAGTCAAGGCATACACCCAACGCAAAGAACACAACATCTTTCCCATCTGGAGTGTGAATCACGGACCGACGACTAGCATTTACTACGCGGATCCCGACGGAAATCAACTCGAGACTCAAGTAGACAATTTTGACAATCTGGAGGATGCAAACGCTTTCATGACTTCCAGCGAGTTTGCAGAGAATCCCATTGGGGTGGAATTCGATCCAGAAGATTTGATCAAAAGGCTGCAAAGCGGAGAGGACGTGGCCGCTATTCGAAAAAGACCAAACATTGGACCGCGCTCCATGCCAGTCGATGCTTGAGTTGATCCTCCGCCCGTGGGTATAAAGGGCTTCCATGCCACTGTCGGATGTGGTACGGGACGGGTGTGCCGCGCCCGGAGGCCAGGCGAGTTTGTGGCGGGGAAGGACTGGCGCTGGTATTATGCTAGACACGAAATACGGAACAAATAAACTATTTAAATGCACTCTGAGCCCTCTAAGAATACGTGAAATGCACGCATTTCGATTTCTATCGGATTATACTACATCCCGGCGCCGACTTTTCCTCGACTTCTCGCATGCATATTTGACTCACTTTATCATCTCCGATACGTACGGATCATTCGCTGCAGGGGCCGGAAGACGACACTAAGTTGTCAGCTCCAAATTGAGGTATCCGGCAACACCGGGAGTCCAATCCACTGCTCCAGAACCCAAAGTGCGTTTAATGTGTTCCCCTCCCCACATCGAGCGGCCTCATCCAGATCTTTTTTACACGCCCCCGGATTACTAAACACCCGTAGCAATAAAACCAAAAACAGAAAGAAGAAAGAAATTCGAGCAGCAGAATGGTAACAAAAATCACCACGAAGGGTGCTTGGCACGGGGAGGTCTGTCATTTCGAGGCCATCTTGCAAGAACTGATTTCTGACGTTACACAGGGCGACCTGACAACACTGGAGGCACTTCATGCTACCCTGTCGTATCCATTGAGTCATCTTCATTCTCCAGATCTGAAGAAAGAGGAAGAGGAGATTTTCCAGCACTACGTCAATTGGCAACTGTTCAACAACCATCGCTTCTCAACTCATCCCAACGAGGGAAAGGAATTCTATGATGTCCCAGATGTCATGTATTTTGATCTGATGGGTTTCATCCCACGTTAGTAACAGCCGAAACCGTTGGAGCTGGACAATTTAACAGAGATCTGCAGGAGGCGGGTTTGATAACCACTTCGACATCATCGGACGTAAGTGATATTTATAAAGTCTGTCAACGCTCCCTCCACATCGGTATCTAAAACTTTTTCCAGCCTACTTTGCGAAATCAAAGATAGCATATAAGGATATGGAGATCATTGCAGTCTCGAAAGACTTCGGGTACTGCACTATGGAGCAGGTAGGTAGCTGCAGCATCAAACCACGGCACAGATCCCGCTGCTGATTCTCAAGTTGCAGCACTATTGGGGCACTACAACTGATGGGAAAGACTTTGATTTCACGTTTCGTATCAGCTCCAACCTCCGGAAGAGAGACAACAAGTGGAAATGGGTCCATGAGCACGTTTCGTTCCCAGTAAACATTGCAACTCGTATTGCGGACTTCACTTGCTCTCAGCATGCGTCAGAGCACTTGAAGATGAAAAACGAGGACAACATCAAGATTGATAAGAAAGCGATCTAGCTCTGGATTAGAGTAAACGCATTATTATGAGGTTTAATTTAAATTGACGAAATTATGAAGCTTGTAATTGTGCATTTCGACTTGAGTTTGATTATTGCTACTGTAGAACCCCTGATCTGTAAAACTACGATTAAGACATAGCTTTGACCCATGGTGCACTATCCTATTAGAAATAAGCCCCGTATCACTGAGGAAACAAGGAATTGCGATTCCACTCACACCCCACACTTTATACAATTTCGCTCGCGGCTTGCCTTCCCCGACTCCTTCTAAATCAATCTGTGCAATGAACTCCGTATCAACCTGCCTCCCATTGTTCAAACCCGCAACGAGATTTCCAATGATGAGAATGTTGCTGAAGTCCTCGCTTGCGGAATACACACGTAAAACAGTATGCTTCCGCGAGGTAATCGCCCTCCACGCCTCTTTTCGACTGGCTACGATAGCTAGTTTTGATACCGGGTTAATACGATGGGGAATAAGAGATTAGTAGGAAAGGGGAGAAGGACAAAAAAGGGACTGGTATGAGATACCTTCTCTCCCTACTGCTTGTCCACTCATCCCGTGCATGGTCCCATTGTCGGCGAACAAAGCTGCTAGTTTCGTGGCAGAGTCGTCTCCTTTTGAATCAACAATTTCATAGAGGTCAGACAGCCATTGTTTTACTTCCGGAGGAGCCAAGATATGAGATGGCCATATGGTATTCGTGAGTGTCATGGTGTTGGTGAAGGCACTCTTGTTGCCAGTACTAGAAAATTTCGGTACAGATTCTTCTTGATAGGAACGGACTGGATTGAGTTTTCGCCTTAATTCCTGGTAAAACAGCACTCCCTCGCGAGAATGATACCTGTAATCTGTTGAGTATTGGAGTTATTGATTTAAAAGAACCGAAGCACACAGACCTGCCAAACAACTGAAGCGAGGCCGAGCGTTCCCAAATGTCGCCGTCCGTGGAGCTCTAAAATAAGAAAACTACCAAAGGTAAAACTGTTTCGATAATATAATTTGCGTTGAAAATGCCGGTGAGTCAAATTACGATTCTACAGAAGGTACTTCACCCCCGACCGTTGACAATGAAAAATTCTTCCCAGAGCACCCATAAACAGGACCCGCCGGAAGATGACAAAAATAATTACACACCTCGTACGCAAAGTTCGGCAAACGTCAAGGTGCGAGTTAACCATGGAACAGAAACTCAAAAGAAAGCCGAAACAAGGTTCCAATGCTCCCGGGCGTGCACTCGGAACCCGGAGATATTTGTCCCGGTGGCGTGTCTTGTGGCTTTTGAGTTGGGTAGCTTAGCCCAAATAAAGTTAGGCTGAGAATTAAAGTCAGTAGCCCTATTTTCCTTGCTTTTTGTACATGTGGGGAAGAAGGACGGGATTGGGCATGCAGTGACGGTGTTTGTTTTCAAAGTCATTAAAATATACAAATGCCGAGCCCCGGATGCGGCGTTACTTACTATCGGCAGCTGGCTTGACGCTTTCAAAAGAGACGACACTCCTGCAATCTGTTCGGCTTTTGTTTGGTCTTATATCTATTCATATTTCAGAATTGAATCAGCCAAAGCATTTATAGCAACGCAAAATGACAGTCGAAAATAAGCTCTCTGCGATTATCATTGGTGCCGGGTATGCCGGTCTGGCAGCTGCCATCGAATTGGCGCGGAACGGAATAAAGGTCAGGGTATTTGAATCCGTTTCGAAGCTCACAAACCAAGGTACGTTGATACCATACAACTTCTAATTTCTACGTTCTATTCGTTTGAGACAAGTTTATAACATGAGAATGCTCTAGGTGATGTCCTCCAGCTAGCATCGAACGCATCACGCGTCATTAGCAAGTGGGGTAAATCTCTCGAGACTATCCAATCAGAGGCTGCCTCGCCTCCCTTTATGCACTGCCAGAATGAGCACGGTGAGGTGCTTGTCGACCAGGTTCTTCCCGCAGAGTACAATGGTTACCCGAACCTGTACTGCAACAGAGGTGGCGTGCAGCGCATCATGTATGACTACGCTATTTCCATCGGCGTCGAGGTGACGTTCGGGGCGCGCATCACGAAAGTCTCCGAAGACGCGACCAGCGCCTGGATCTATTTAGGCGACCAGAAGGTAGTGGCCGACCTTGTCGTTGTGGCCGATGGCGTGCACAGCAAGAGTCGCGCGTATGTCACGGGCGCAGTGGAAAAGCCCAAAGCCAGCGGGTTTGCCGTGTACCGGTCTTGGTTTTCGATGGACAGGCTCAAGGACGACCCGCTCTTGCAGCATATTGTAAATTCCGATAAGGATCAATTTCTGGTATGGCTCGGACTTAACACTCATGGGATGGTTGTTACAAATGTCAAGTTGCAGACTGTTGTTTGCTTTTTAACCCATAAGGTAAGCAGTCTCCGCGGAAGTGAAGATGCACGACATCCAAGATCTAATTCCCGGAATGAAACAGGATACCTATGATGTTGCAGAATCATGGGCCTTTCCTGGAAAAACTTCAGACATGCTGAAGGCGTGTGAGGGCTGGGACGAGACACTGCGAGCGGTCATTAGGCGGATCCCCGAAAATATCCTCATTGACTACAAACTACTTTGGCGAGATCCAGTGACAAAGTGGGTTTCTGACAGTGGGAGAGTGGTAATCGCCGGAGATGCTGCTCATCCCCATCTAGCAACTTCAGGCCAGGGAGCCGCTCAAGCCATAGAGGATGGCGCGACCTTGGGCGTTGTACTCAGCCGTGGAGGAAAATCACATGTTCCCACCGCGCTCAAAGTGTTTGAGAGACTTCGGTATGCTCTACAGCCATCTTCTCAGCTTTTCATTTTCTTTTGCCTGTCATAACACCTGATATATTGAATGCCTCGTGCTGACTTGGTCTCTCAAGGTGCGAGAGGACGAGTCTGACTCAGCGAATGGGCTGGGAGCTTCGCCAGGTTTGGCATCAGACCGACTGGGACCTCGTCAAGGCGAATCCCGAAGTGTTGAACATGCCACAGCCGGCCTGGCTATTCGGAGGGGACTCTGAGAAATATGCCAGTGACAACTATGATGCGGTCGTGTCCCATCTCAAGAAGGGGACGCCGTTTGAAAATACGAATGTTCCCGAGGGCTATGTGTACCAGCCGTGGACCATTGAATCGATGCTTGAGCGTGAGAGGATGCAGGAATTAGAGACTGCTGAGAAAGCCAAAAAGAGGAGCACAAATGGCCATAATTGAAATATCCGAGCCGCGGTTGAGTACTGGATGATTATTCACAAAGAATGATTCCGCCCAAGTAGATGTTTGGGATTTTTGTTGTCTTGTGTGCGCACTTCAGAATGTTCACATGCAGATTTTCTTGGATATGATATGCTTTCTGCACACTTTCTGAAAATTACTGCGACTTGACAGTCTTTGATAGTGGAATGTTCATCTCTGTCACCATCAGACACTTCCATGTGTGACAGACGCCAGAGAGCTATTCGGCCTCGCCAGCGGTCGGGATTTAATTACACCCGGAGAAGTCACACGATCTGTTAGCGACTTATTTGACATCTCGCAGTATATTCATTGTGAAATTTACTGCTGGCTATAAAATTCCCCATTATGGTTTCATATGAGAGTGAACGAACAGTGTGTCGAAGCAAGTGAGCGTGAAATTTTGTCAAGAAGCTTATGAGACGTTAATAGAACTGGTGAAATGACACTTTCTCTTGATTAAGTTCTTATATCCGCTCACTTGACCTCAACCACACCTCACAACACCGAACCTAATTCCATCCTGTGTAATATGTGTCAGATGCATCACGACAGGCAAATCAGAGCCATCGAGGAAAGTTCCGAATGCTCAATCCCAAGGAGATTCAAATTCATGCTACAGTCGTGTTACGTGGTACCAATCAAGTTATCGCGAGGTCTTCAAGAGTCATCGCCAATCCTAAAGGAAGGCTCAATGCACTAGAAAGTGAAGGACAGGACCCTCATCTTTCACCATGGCCAAACGGGTACCGTCGAACCAACCTTTCTCTTCTGGTTTCCCTTTGTTTCGTCTGAACTTACGCTTACCACGGACGGCTTTGACTCAGAGCCCTTTAGTTGCTCGTGCTTATCCAGCTGTTGCAGAGCGCCGGAGTATTCTTGTGCAGCGGTCTAAGCTATGGTAGGCTGTTCACTTCCTCACATATCTCGCACCACTCTCCGGAGAATCTTCCTAATGGGATTTCTGGGGATCTTGTCAACGAAGCAGATCTCTTCAACATTCTTGTACCGAGCAAGCCGATTGGCCAGGAACAACTTGATCTGGGTCTCGTCCAGAGTGCTTCCTTTCTCAGCGATGATGAAAGCCATTGCACTCTTACCACATCCGTCAAGGGAAGAGATCCTCGTCACGCCGACGTCTGAGATATCAGGGTGTTCCAACAAAGTAGACTCGATCTCAGCGGAGCTCACCTGCTAGCCACGAACTTTGATCAGGTCCTTTGCACGATCAACCACGTACCAGTTCTTGTCTTTCGTGTATCCGATGTCACCAGTGCGGATCCAGTTATCTTGTGTGAAAGCCTCGAGAGTCGCGGCTGGATTGTTGAGATATTTTGTCATGGCCAAAGGGTTGTAGATGTGGATTTACAGTGGCTCCTTCTTTCATCAAGATGTTTCCGTCTCTATCAACGACCCTGGATCGTTTATCAGCGAGTGCTCTTGCGAAGTGTGCAATCGCGTCTTATCTCATCTTACTACCAGATAGTACTTCGCCAATACTTCCTGTCGTGTCTTTCTCCTTTTTCCTCCAAAATGTTTCCCAGCCGGCTTCTGTCATTCGGTACACGATTATTAGACGTGCTTGCGGTGATGGCTTCGCGTACATGTCCTCGTGAAGGCCAAGTGGGAGAGGAAACCTCCAATCAAGATCTGCTTCAATGATCCAAGCCTCGCCGGTGGATATTTTGACAGGGCGAGCAGCATGGGTAGTACGGCCATGGTACGGGCGATCTTGAATGTCTCAACTGTCTTCACGAAAGATGTTTCTTCGAAACGTGGAAGGTTGTATGCCGTCATATTGCTTCTGAGTGGCAGATGATGTTGCACGTGTATGGTAAAGAGATGGAATGGAGGGATGGATATAAGATATGAGATCTATTTCATGAGTCGGACTTCCGTTGTCTCAACTACGAAGTTTTGGATGCTCACATTCTTCTTCCCTGGCAACAGCTTCTCAATGATTGCAGCTTGGGAGTCCAAGTACGAGTGTGGGATGATAGCTGATTTGGGAAGTCCCGTTGTCTCATTCGTGCTGACGTACGCTGCAGGTGTGGAAGGGTCGTCCACTTCAACCCAGTCTTGTTCCCCATGTTGAAGGAGGAGTTCCATAATTGGTGAGCTGTATGAATTGTTTCGTTTCGAAAGTTCAAGACACACATGTTCGCATCAGGTATGTCACACTCCTTGGCAGCGGCGACAGAGTTGTCAAGTGTCTTCAGTTCTGTCAAGGTGAATTTGGCTTCTGTGATTTTCAGATGGTCGGTGAGCTCGCGAGCTGTATAGCCAGGGTTTGCTCTTTGCAAAGTCCGTGAATACGGCGGCATACATTCCTGAGTTGTAGTCTGTTCTCTCAATTGGTTCACACTTTTCACCGCGCTGTTCAGATGAGATTTTACTCTTCGTCCTCCAAATACAACCAGAAATCCCGTCATCCTGACCACCACAATACATTATCCTCGTCATCCTTCTCGGTCTCGTCACCACAACATACCCTCGCTTTCGGAACCTCATACAACACCTTCGAGAACTTCCATCGCTGGGGCGGCTTGTTTGCCCTCGCACTATTCTGGGCAGAGCTCTTCCTCTTCACTCACGCCCAGGACCCATCCTCACTCTGCCACACCCTCTTGAACTCCCCCGCCTTCTGGTTCCAGCTGATTTCAACCATCCACGCAATCCTCTACTGGATTAAAGGGACTCCCGTCACGAATGTGCTGCCCATGGCCCGACTGGCAGAAAAGTCGTCGTTGTGACGACTGGCTCTGGAATTAAACCGTTTCTGGGAGTCATCTAGGATGTGCCGTTTATGGGTACGAAGATCCGCGTTGTGTGGAGCAGGCAGAGTCGGGTTGACGTATGGGTGGAATATCTGCCAGGCTATGAGTAGTGCTTATGGGAAGGCGGTGATTATTGATACGAGGCGGATGAAGAGGGAGGGTAAGGGAAGACCGAATTCGACGAGGATTGCGTGGGAGTTGTATGAGAGTGAAGAAGCGGAATCTGTTTTCGTTATCTCGAATCCGAAAGTGACGAGGAAGGTCGTGTATGGGCTTGAGAGTCGGGGTGTTCCTGTTTTTGTTGCAATCTGGGATTCCTGAGCTGAAGGTCTCCGTGCAGGGACAATTGTCTTCAGCGATGTACGTCTCTATGGCTTCTATGGCTCCACTATTGTGTATGAATAAACAAATCTTTGCAACCCCTTTCCACTCGCACTCGCTTAACTTCAAGGGGAGATCACACAACACGTGATGTCTAAATGAGACACTCTGCGACAGGGGCTTCGTTTCAAGGATCCCACACGCTATTTTCGTCCGTATTTCAGTCCTCCCTTCTCTCGTCCCATTTCTCCTTTCATAAACTCTCACCCCCCAGCTATACACCGCTCGATATTATCCTCATAACTTTATTCTTGTACTTGGCAGATTTGCATAATGGTTCGTCGGCTGCGTCCAACGTAAAGAAGGGTGGGGCTAATCTGAGAATCGCAGGCTCATAAATCACTGTCAACAGAGGAGATCCAGATCTTCAAGGACCTGTTTGATTCTTATGTGAGTTTTGATGCTATATGAGATGGAGATACTGGCTAATTCGAGACAGGATGCAGATAAAGGAGGTTCGTCACATGATCTGTCAAAACCTCGACATCCTTGGCAACCATGCATTGTACCGTGAGGCCATGCTGACTTTCACCAGGAAACATCACCGTTGAGGAGTTTGCGCGGGTGATGAAAGAGTCTGGGCAAAACCCTAGCGATGAGGAAGTCCAGCAGATCATCAAGGAGGTCGATCTCGATGGCGATGGAACGATCAATTTCGATGGTTAGTATTCCTCTCCTCTTCTTTGTTTTTTCTAGCTCAACGTTGCCATAGAATTTATCGCAATGATGACCGGGGGTCGCTCGAGGAATCCTCCTCCTGAGCCAGCAGCTGCTCCTGCTGCTCCTGCTGCTCCAGTCCCGGCTCCAGCGCCTGCACCAACGCCCGCACCAGCGCCCGCCGCAACAGGTGACAGTGAAGCTGATTACGAAGCTGCGTGGAAAGAATTCGATCCAAGTTTGAAGAGCTCGATTACTGCTGCTCAATTCCGGCAGCTGATGGCGGGGTTGGGGGAGAATGTAACGGATGCAGAGGTGGACGAGCTGATTGGGACGGTGGATGCGACGGATAAGATTAGCTGTAAGTTGCTTCTTTGTCCTGGCTGTTGGGTTGAAGATACTGACGGTATTGCTACAAAGTTCCGGAATTTGTGCAGTTTGCGAAGAGCAAGGAGGTTGATGATATCGTCGATGGGTATGCTTGAGACGAATTTCAAGGACGGGGAGACAATTCACGCTACTAAGATAGAACTGAAATAGGGCGTGATCACATCTACGAGCTTAAACCGAAAGGCGTTTCAAGGTCTGAATGTGTTTTGTATTGTTTGATCTGGAGCTCCTTGGGAATTGAATCCCGGAGCAGAAGACATCGAAAACTCCAGCCACGGCCAGGCAACCCAGAGGTCGTTGTCATGGCTGGGGCATCGAGTCTTCGTTTCAGGTCAACAATGGTCATAATCTTGCCCATCTTGTGCATCCTGTCCATCACATACATGTCAATTGCCTAAAGCTCAACTTCCAAACTTCCGCAAATTGGACAGACAAACGCAAAACCTCCATGCCATCACCTAAAGATGAAGCCATGGAAGTTCCGAGTTACAGCCCAAGGCAAATACAGACGTTGAATTTAGAGATTCGAAGTTAACTCATTTCGAACTTCCACCCCAAAGAACCTCTGTTGTATGTGTGTGCGGAGTTGGTGACAAAACTTGGTAGGCTTGGAGAAATCTACTGGACGGATGCAATCTTTCGGACTGATGGAAATCTGGAATTTGGAACAAGTTAGCAACTGGAATCGAGCAGAGGGTAAGAGAACTACTCGAATCACCTTCGTTTTCGCTCAACAGAAATAAACTGAAGCTACCTGTAGATGTGAAGCTGTAGCCCACGATTCACCAGCAGCAGAACCAAAACGTTGGTTTGAACCAACGTTCGGAGCTACACTGGGAAAGGCAGTGTAACCTTCTAGCAGCAGCATGCCTTCGCAGTCCTAGAGGAGCTGGAAGACTATGTTGCGCTGGAGGTCCACGGGCATGAATCCGGATCTGAGGAGCGTGAACTTGCGGAGGTTGACTTGTGGAACTTTACCAGGCGAGATTGGAATCTTGTGGCATTGAAGTGTTGTAACTTGTCCTTGAGGAATTAGAACTCCATTGGTCTGAGCTTGGGTCCTTTGATTGGACCATCTGGAGCATTTGCTCATAAGCTGAGGTGTATTGATAACCTATGACAAGTGGCTTGTTGTTTTCAGTCATCGTGTTCAATTTCTTCTTGGGGTTGATGAAGGAAGAAACTTTCCAGAAAGCAAAGGCCGCGAAGATATCAGAAGCGAAAAATACTCTAAGAGCAAAGAGTCTAGGTACTTCAAGCGATGAAAGCACGTGCAACATAGAGCGGAGGACAAGACACGGCCCAAGCAACATGGCAAAAAGAAGTGTTGATCGAGGCTTAGACAATTGTAGTAGATCACAGATTGCAGTAAGCCAAAAGCCAAGTCTATGCAATGATACATCCTATTCCTCCTCTTCATCGGGCTTGATCTGCTCCACGATGAGATTACCGCTTCTCCCTACCCGCTCCCCGATAGTCCCACCTTCAGCGACCTCATACACAACTCTCGGCAGTGTCTGCACAAGCCTAAAATCGAACTCGTGCTCGTACCCTTCCGGTTTGCTGACTTCCTCGACCGATCCATCTTTCAAGAATTCGTAGCACTCGACAAATGCGTACAGCTCTTCGATGCTGTCTTGCCCCTTGAACCGCCGCGTGACTCGTGCTGCTTCGAGATGTTCTGGCATCTTTATTGCTATTCGGACCACGTCCTTCGTATCTGCACTTGGCTCGGGATCAATATGAGAGGCTCTCCATTTCCTCCATTGAAGCTTCGTCTGTGCCAAGGTTTCGGCCGCCTCGGCTTCTGCCTTCTTTCTCCTCTCCTCCTCCGCCGCCGCAGCTTCGGCTTCCTTTTTTACCCTGGCCCTCTCCCTATCCTGGGCCAAGGATCGTTCATATGCCGAATCCTGCTCTTGTCTCAAAGTTCTCTCAAAGTTCTGCGCATCTCTTGATGCCCGCACTCTGGCTAATTGCTCTCCGTGCGTCGAGATTGTATTCCGGATCTTAGCAAGGTATGTGCTCGCATCCATGGGTCCCGTCACTCTAGCAATAACCGACATATTCGTACTACTAACAGAAGGATCATTTGCTACAACGGCAGTAAATGGGAACTTATTACAGTTCAAAGCAGACGAAACCTGGTAGGCCTCGGAGTCTCGAACGTCGCCGGTCCATAAAATTATGTTGGTCGAAGGGTCGTTTATGTAGGACTGGACTTCGGCAGATAGGAGGGTATCCCGAATGAAGGATGAGGTATCATCGTGCTCGGGGGAGAGGAGGATAATAAGGAGGAATTTGAGATCCTTTTTCGCAAGGTCGAGAGCTTGTGCGTATCCTCCTTCAAAAAATGGCAAAGTATTGCTCCCGTACTCTTCCTCGAACTCACGCTTCAGCCGGGCTGACGCATCTCTGGGCTTCAACGACCGCCTCCCAGCTATATTTGCTCTCCTTGCCGTGCCAGCCGTGGTATCTGGGCGCAAGGCCCTCGGAAGGAACGGGAATAGGAAGGAAAATAAACCAAAAGATGTCGAGAATAGCTTGTAAAGCACATTGAAGGGGGCGAAGAGGATGGCGAGGAGGAAAGGTGGTCTTCGGACTACTTCAGCATCGGCTTGTGGGACTATTCGAGGAGCAGAGTCGGAGTGTCTTGGTCGAGGAGTGTGGCCATGCAGGAGACTGTGTTGGAGGTTCTCTTGTCGTGCGGCTCGTGGAGGAGGAACTGCCTGTGCTGCAAGAGCGTCTGCAACCAGATCGGGACCTTCGCCATCGAAGAATTTGGCAATCGCTATCTGTCCCAGCATCAGCACGGGAAGTTATTGCTGGGAAGCTGCAAAGACTAACCTCAACATTCCACTGTGATCGCTGCAGCAAAGGGACAGCTGCGTTGACATCCTGATCTGTCACCGAGGTATATTGCAGCAGGGCAAGCTGCTGTGATTCTGACAGCTGGTCTATGTCGAAATCCGGTGTCGCCATTGCGGAGAAGAGGGGAGGTGGCGAGACAGTCTGTGATCTTAGACAAGCATTTCAGGGCAGGAGCGGCGCAATACCAAGGGGAAAACGAGTGTAGGAGGTTCCAGGAGGATGGTGAAAGAAGTGTAGAAATTTTAGTGTCACTCGAGTTTGTCAGTGTCAAATGCAGGAGCAGGTCATTGTACAGATATCATTGTGCAGGGGTTGCAGCTAGCTGCCATCGGTCCCGGAATATCTGCACTGCCGACGCGCCATGCTCAGAATAGACTAGCATCTGCATCAGCCCTCTGAGGCTGAGGTGATGCCAAGGATGGCCCCGCGTATTTCGAAGGACTGTATTTGAGACCGAGCTTCGCGATCCTCTCTGCTCAACCACCACCGATCGCGTCGAGGAACTGTCACAATGCCTCTATGACTACTTGACTCCTTTCCTTGGCGCAGCATAGTCTTTATTCTTCTGTTATTCTTCGATGAGCCAACCCCTTCCAAACCAGAACCGAAACCTGGGCAATGTTCGCCAGAATCAAGTAGGTCGTCTCCCCTTAGAGCCTTGCCTCGACTTCTGCCACTTATCCCGGAGCTGGCATGCTTGTACTATGCACGCCGTTATGCATTGGCATATCGCTCTTCCTCCATCAGGGATGGTTGCTGGATACTGCTGACTTGGAAACGCAGGCTTCGTAACGTGTCCTAGGGGTCGTGGCAGATAACGCAGGAAGTTGGACAAAGAACATAATACACGATGGCCTCTACACGATTCAACCAGCCTGACCAGCGCAAGGTCGCAAGCTCTCCGAGACCAAAGGGGCGAGGTATGTAGGCTCTGCCAATTGGGCATCCGAGGACAAGAGGAATACAAATGGATCCGAGGCTGACGTATTGCTCCAGAAAATGCAAAGGATACACTTTGCAGAAATGTGTTGATTTATGGTCACTGTCGATATGAGGATCAGGGTTGTGCCTTCAACCATGATCCAAATAAGACGCTGTCTCCTCCCTCTGATACGTAAGTTTGTTTTCTTCGGTTCCCTCGATTTCTTCTGGACGGATTGGACTCGGACTCGACCCAGGATCGCCCAGACTTGACCGCTAGACTAGCTAGAGAGCTTGAAGGACGGATTATATTGCACGGATTGCACGGATAACGAGGAAATTCTGTCATCCACGGGGCGGACTTTCCACTCTCTGCAGCTGGGCCAGGAGTTCGTCGAGCAGATGGAACAATATCTGCAGTCATCCCCCTGTTGGATCTGTGTTATTGAGTCTGGCAGTATATCTGCAATTTTGGGCTTGAACAACCTTGCGAACCTCGCGATGGTGCATCAACATGAGACGGGGACCTCGAGTAGCAGCACTGCCTGATTGTGGTGTTATCCTACAGATTCGAAGGAAGACGAGGCGACCGTTGGCCCTGGTAGACTTGCTCAAACGGCAAATCTCCCGCCCTCTGAAGCATATAGCGACACTTTCTTCATGGTTGTACCTTTACGTATTTGATCCCGGGAGCTGCTGGGAGGGACATAAACCGACCATGTTAGCTTCCGAATCATCGCCATTCTCGCTGAGCATATCATACTCGTGCCAATCTCGACACCCTGCATTATCCTTGGTGTCTGCCAAATAGTGCCCGCCGTCGCTGTCGTACCGGATCTAGTATGCAAGTACATAAAGCTGCCTACTTCTTTGCACCGCCCTCTGCTTCATCATCATGCAGAGCGCACTTATGGCACGCGATTTACAGCAGACTGGGCTTGGATATTCGGAGAATAGCTTCGCTGTCCAACGAGTATCTACAAGACGGCTCATATGTCTTACGTCTGCCTCAAGAACCTTGAGGAGTGGATAATCTCAGTCCCTAGCAAAGTCAGCAATAGTTGTGGAGGATGCAAGAATTGAACATTACTTGGACATTACTTGGGGCTGGAGATAAGACTGTTGAAGCTCCGAACAACAACCTGCTGTTTGCTCAAGCGCGGCTCTCCACGCCTTCCTCATCCATCTCAACCTCCGCTCTTTCCACAATCTGCTTCAGAGGAAGGACCATTGAACCGCGGAAAGAAGAAACGTCGCCTGAAGCGCAAACACAAGTACGTCCCAAACACCGACAGGACAGACTCAACCACCATACCGCGCTGCAATGGGTCTGGTTGAGCATTTCGGTCAACAACTGGACGATATCCACTTAATTGCCCCCACAGGCCCAAAAAGTCTCAGGAGTCCGAGCTGGCCGGCAAAGAGCAGAGGCGGCTCCCGGGGCAGAGCCCGAGGCAGGGGCAGAGGCTTCTGGCAGTCGCCTCCACGGATGGAACAGCTTGCTAACAATTCAATCCACAGGTCAGCAAAAAAGGCACTCAGTGTAGATTCACCTGCGTTCACACCTGCGACATTGTCTGTTCCTGGCAAGACGTCTACGATATCGTCTCAGGCTGTTAATGCGGCCCCTTTCACTCCTCGCGGCTTGGCTAGTGGTAAGTAAACACAGACCAGACTTCGTAGCTTAGGCTGACTTGCGAAGGCACCGCAACCCCAGTCCCTCAACCAGATATCGAAGCAACCGCCCCTTTCAATCCTGCGCAGATCAAGGAGTTTACGCCGCAGCAGAACTACGACATGCCTACCAACGCGAGTTGCATTTCCCTCTCTGCATCCGCATCAGGCTAACTCTCTTCCAGATTGCCGCGAATGGTACTGCTGCAGACGCGCAGATGCCTTACGACCCATTCTCCATGTCTTCTGTCGCGGACGCGATGCCCTCAGCACCATACAACCCATACCTCCAGGACAATAGCGCGATGCCGAGCAATGGAGCTGGCTATTACCAGCCTCAACCTTCCTTTGCCGCGCCTGCTCAACCAGTAAGTAAACAATTTGCAACCTTCGCCTTCTGAGATGGCTAACGCTCCAAGCTCCAATATCACCTTTACGCGCCCATTGGACCCCATAAAGAGGATCTAACGCCATATCAACGAACCGTCCATGATTTCTTCATTCCAAACACCCTTCGGGAAGAGCTCCAGAAGAAGTCTGAAGCTACGCGTCAGGTCATGCCAAGTAAGCTCCCGATGCAATAATCAATTTATCCGTGTCTGACGACGTAGATTCTGGACTCCCTCGTCTTGAGAAGGAAAAGTATCACAGCTTAGTCCCCCTGGATACGAATAACAACAAGAGCGCCGCTGTCTTCGGTTTTCCTAGCTGGGTCTACAAGGCTCAGAAGGAGGACGGCAACTACTATGTCTTGCGCCGACTCGAAGGTACGCGGCTCGAAAATCGCCAAACGCTGACACTAACTTGCTGCAGGATATCGGCTCAGCAACGCGGGAGCAATTGCTCGTATCAAGGAGTGGAAGCACATTCACAATGGCGGTGTTGTCTCTGTTATCAACTCCTTCACCACTCAAGCATTCGGCGACAGTTCGCTCATCTTCGTCTACAACTACCACCCCATGTCGAAAACCTTGGCTGAAACCCATTTCGCGCCCACCAATCGTTACGGCCATCGTGCTCCTGCGAATGAGCAGGTTCTTTGGTCTTATATTGTTCAGCTCGCGTCAGCTATCAAGGCGGTCCACGGAACGAACTTGGCAGTCCGATGTCTTGAGGCTAGCAAGGTCATCCTGACCGAAAAGAATCGTGTCCGTCTGAGCGGGTGCGCCGTGCTTGATGTGGTTCAATTCGAGGCAAATCGTCCGATCCACGAGTTGCAGCAAGAAGATTTCATCCATTTCGGTCGACTCATACTCTCGATTGCCACCAATAATCAACACATCACCGTCAACGCAAAGATCTCTGTAGAACAGCTTCTGCGTGCGTACACTCCCGACTTCCGCAGTGCTGTCATCTGGCTCCTGACCCCAGCCCATGCACCAAATACGAAGAACATCAATGACTTCCTGGCCAGCATTTCGAGTCACTTGGTATCATCCTACGACGCGTCTCTTCACGCCAATGATGGTCTCAATTCTATGCTGATGGGGGAGCTTGAAAATGGTCGCTTGGTCCGCCTTGTGACTAAGCTTGGCCTGATCAATGAGCGACCTGAGTACGAAGGGCAGGAGAAATGGAGCGAGGTTGGTGAACGGTACATTTTGAAGTTATTCCGTGACTTCGTGTTCCATGCACGCGATCCCGTCACCCTGAGACCCAAGGTCGATCTGGGTTATATTCTGACCCATCTAAACAAACTGGATGCGGGATCAAACGAACAGATCAAACTGATCAGTCGAGACGAGCAGGACTGTATCATTGTCACATACAAGGAGGTGAAGAAGCAAATCATGCTGGCGTTTGCCGAGTTGTCCAAGCCGGCGCCTGTCGTCAAGGGCGGACGAATTTATCAATAGGGGAGGGGCCATGACCTTGGATATGTGTGAGGTATGTGTTGGAATTAATATCAAAGAGCAACGATATTTGCATGAAGGACTGGGCTGCGAGGTATAATCCTAGCAGCATGAAGAGGAGAGATTTAGTGCTCAGGAGAACCGTATGAAGAGAGTAGCAAGCAAGCAATTACAACCAAAAACATTTACAAACCTAACAGTCCCAGTTCGTATTGCTTCGTGACCACGGCAGGAAAATGTCACGGACCTTGCAAAGCTACGAGCTTGTTGGGCGGTTCTCTTTATTTCATTCATCGTGAAGTTTTGCTACTCTGCAAAGCTTGGCAGCCCTTGATGTTTCTTCCCATTCATTGTTGGGATGCACCTGCAGATCATCATACTTCACCCTGCCCACCACGCTAATCGGAGCTCCTCTGGTTTTGTTCCCTTGTCCCAAATATCTGGACGTATCCCTCGTCACACCCCTAATCATTCCTCGGCTTGCACAAATGGATTCGCAATCTCCTCACTGCCATCCACAGGGCTGACGAGCACCAGTAGCGTTCCTCTCGCAACAACAAGGCCCAGAGGTCGAGTCGAAGTGTTTCCTTCATCGTCCCGCACCACTTCATCCACATCATCCAGCACCAGGTTCATCAGCGCATCGTAGCCCTTTAGTGTTCCTGTGACTGTCCAAGCATAACTATCAGCTTCATTCTTCTTCAAAAATTCAACAGTGTACTGTGAAAGAAGACATACCTTCCCGCCCACCAGTAAACTTCACGCAGATCTTCTTGTCCATGTACTTTCCCAAATCGAGGATGTTTTCCTTCTTTGGCCGCTCGCGATCGCCACCGTGACCTCCTCGCCCGGAATCATGGCCGCCTCGTGGGCCGCCTCTGCCTCCTCCGCGGTGTTCACCTTCAGGAAGTCAGTTTGCCGTGCAGCGTGGAGGGTGTGTCCCAGCTGGAGCAAGCAGCTTCGCATATTAGAAGAGGAAAAGAAGGAAGACGAACCTCTACCGCCACCCCGTCCTCCTCGATGTTGACCTCGTTCGGACATTGGGGAGCATGGATCTCTGCGCCTGTCGTTGCTTCGTGGTGGTGGGGTCGTTGAGGCTCAAAACAAATCGCGAAAGGCTGGGGAGCTCCTGGAAATTCTGGCGCTAGGCTTGATGTGGGGTAGGCCGCGGCGGAAGAATGCAGATCACGTGCGCGAGCGCAGCAGCAGCAACCGAGGAAGCCGCCGCGGAGGAGAGCTATCCGCCCTTCTGTCTCCCTCCTCTCTTCACGTATCCATCCGCGATTTCACCACCAGGGCGCGAAAGCGGAATCAAGGGTCGCGAGTCTTTACGATCTGGAGATACGCCCTGCTGATTCCATTGCTGTCGGACTATTCAGGGAGAGTTGGGGGTAGCGCATCGCGGCGCAGAAGCAAGGCATGTGAGCTCCGCCGCCCCGCGCGGGAGAGGAACCTGTCACTGACTGGACCAGCTATCAACACTCAAGTACCCATTTACCCCACCAAATCTTTCCTAAACACGAAATGGAGTCTCCGAATCTGGAGCAGCAAGCTGGACTGAAGCGGAAACGCAGCCCTGTTCCCGGTTCTGTCGGAGAGGATGGGAGACCGGTTCCCGGTGCTGCAGCAGCGGCGCCCAAGGGCGTCGGGAACGTGACGCAGATTAATTATTTGGTTCGCGCGAAGACGGAGAGACTGAGGCTGATTGAGGGGGATGGGGAGACGTTTGGGGATGTGTTGGGGATGATTGATGATTATGAAGGTATGTTAGACGTGGTTGGTCACGGGATCTACACGGGGAAGTATCTTCTGGCTTCGAGGATTTGATTGTCCTTTTTGCTTTGGTCTATGTCCTTGCTATCAGAGTTATTGGTTGTGGCATTCTTGCTAACTTGCATAGGAGTGCTCCAGCGTCATGAAAGTCTGGCTGCCAATCTGGGTGCCAAACTTGTTGGCCCTCTGCTACTAAAATCTTTCGAGAAATTATTTGATGGCCCTATCAAGATCATCTCACCGTCTTTCGGACTTGATCAGTCTCCTGTCTCCTGGCTTGACATTGTCACATTCGCTCGCACCAATCCAGCAGAGTTTGTCCTCAGCCATTCGGATCCGGGGGTGAAAGCTTGCCGATTCTGGATTAAAGGAGGCCAAGTCGAGATCTCGGAGGATGACTACAGATTGATTCAATCGGGCGCACCAGAACGAATGATTCCCACACAGCCAATCCCCGAAGACGAAACGGCTGAGTTGGGAACCCTCAACATTCTGGAGAATCGACTGGCGATGCTCATCAAGAAAGCTGATGCTGTAGCCAGCAAAGCAAGACAACTCAACTACCACCTCAAAGGACGCAAGGCTGCTGTCTTGGCTCGAAAGGCTGCAGATCAACCAGTTGATGAGACACGCCGTTTCTCACCGCAGCCCTTCCCTGCTGTCAACGCCAGATCCTCAATTCCTCCAAACGGAGAAGCAACTAAGATTCAGCAACAACTTCTCGAACAATTTCTCACGAACGAACGACGCCCATCAATGTCACAAGCGCGACCAAAAGCAAGTCGTATTTCTACAGACACTGGCTTTCACACATTCAGCGGCCAAGACACGGACTCTCGGCGCATGTCCCACCCTCTTACATCCTCCGAAGACGGCACCGAAGGCCAATACCGCGTTCTAATGGCTGCTAAGATAGAGAAACTGAGCAGAGGCGACGCTATATACCCTCCATGTGACCGTTGCCGGAGATTGAAGTTTGATTGTACGAAACACCTTACAGCCTGTCAAGCTTGCACGAAGAAACATGCGAAGTGTAGCTGGAAAGATATCAAGGAAGGGGAACTGGATTATGTGCCGCAGCTGTCCGCACCTTTGATGCACAATCGTTCAGCTGGGGGCGAGAATGGTCAGGCACAACCTGATCACATTGATCCTAGTCTCGGTATTGCGAACATAGATGGGGAAGGTGGGCAGGCAATGATGATTTCTCCAGATGCTGCTCAGGTGGCATTCCAGGAGAAGCAAGACAAGAATCTGAACGATCTAGCGATGTTGACGCATATTGCTGCTGCTGCGAGTGGCCGATGACGAGGGTTAAATTAGAACCTGCTTTACGATGTACGAGTCTCCTCTATTCTTTAGGTTGCGGGATCGAAAGAGATCGATTTGGTAAAGGCCGATATGATTTGATGTTACAGCGGTATCATAGACCAATTCAGTTTGCAGAATATCTACCGCTGCTTATTCTGAGCCTCCTTATTAGGAAGGACTTTCACCTAAAAAAAATCCTTTTTTTTTCCGGTCTGCATTCTTGTACCACGCTTGAATCAAAGCCTCAAAAGCGTTGTTGAACTTTCGAGGGAAAGTTTCCCTAGCCCTCAGCTTCCATTTCGTCTACTCAACCTAGTCACACCACGTTTCATCGCCTGTACACAGCCTATTAACGGCATCGATGTACCCACAGTCTTGTCTTGTCCATCCCTGTATTAATACCGGTATATCGTTTCCAATCAAACGGAACGGGTCCTGATTCTTCCAAATCAGCCAATAGACTTTAACCAACACCTCACATCCCAGTCCACGAGTCGGCTGCCCTCCGAGGAGGTTAAATGCACCCGTTCTCTCGATATCAGGCACGGCTTCGTCCTAGGTCTGCTTCGCCTCATCAGACACCGAACCATATATATCAGCTAGTCATCCCATCTCACTTTTCAACAACGTCCCACTACCAATCCTCAAAAATGAGGTCTCTACCCTCCCTCCCTCTCCTTCTAGCAACGCTCATATACCTCGCATCAGCAAACCCTCTAAACACCACAACGACCATCTCGGCTCCAACCCTCAGTCTCGCTCTTGGTCCAACACAAACCTTCCCACCATCCACACCACCAATCCCCACAAAAGCTCCGAATCCATTCTGCAACCAGCAAGGCATTCCAAATCAGATCCTGAACTACCAGCTCGAGTCAATACGCACTAGCTCCGTATTTGCGTGCCAGACGGCTTGCACGGCATATGGGACGGGGGTCGAGTGTTTGGGGTTTATGTTTGCGCGGTATGTCCTCGTTTCTTCTTCCCCCTTCTTTACCTTTTTCCTCTTTACCTTGCTGCGCTCGTGTTGTAGCCGAGTATTGATGAGGGAACAGCAATGATGCACTAGATGCCCAAGGTACGGATTGGCAGAACTGTAACTTGTATTCGACGACGATTGGGGTTGGAGGCGAGGGGCTTTGGTGGAATAGTCCGGGGTCGGGGGAGTGGTTTAGTGATAGGGCGTTTGGGACGGCGGCGTGGTGTTATGAGCCGGGGGATACGGTGGGGAACGTGCAGGATTTTTAGGGAGGACGGAGGAGGAGAGTAATGGAGTGGTAAAGAGGTGGAGTATAAGGGGGAAGACTGTAGTGGTGAAAACGGAATTTGGAGCGAAAGCCCGCCCTCCAGGGAGTCGAGGTATGTATTGAAAAGGTTGAAAAGACCCATACCACAGGGATTAAAAAGCGTTCTTGATAGCAGTCTGGCACTATTCTCTCCAATCGTTGCTACGCTTTTGGACTGCAAGATGTAGGTCTTGGCATGCAAGTATTGGGCGGTATTTCGATCCGAAAAGATAGGCTCTGGCCATCGTTTCCCTTTTATCAAACTCGAGTTCAGCAACTCTCAGATATCTCTGCCTTTGGATTTCCAGCCATATTCGCATCTGCAAGACCACCCAACAACTCCATGCGCGTTCCTCATACTTGGTGTGCAGCTATTATTCCCTTCCCTACTCTCACAAGATGCCAACATCATCGCCTGTAGCAAGATCGAGCTCCTCTCCCCCATTTGTATCAATACCACCCAACTCTGATATCCATTCTTCGATCAGCGAAACTTCTGACTCCCATCCTTCCCCTCAACCCTCCTAAACCTTAATCTCCCCCTCCACTTCTCCCTCAGCTTCTCCTCCCTCGCCACCCACTTCGCTACACACTCCGGACATCTGCCCTCCACCTCCTCGAGGTCATCCCCCAGAACCGCGAAGTCGCATCTCTTGCCTCTGGCGACGGCGTTGTGGCAGAGCTCCCAGTAGTGCTCTGCTTGGTTAGCAGAGGCGATGGTGTGTGCGCAGAGGGCGTAGCGGATGTGGTAGGAGTTGCACATTTTTTGGGTGGATGGGGAGGGATTGGTTGAGTGTGATGAGGGTGAAGTGGAGGCGCTACTCGGTGCAGAGTGATCGAGGGATGGGGTGGATTTGGAGGGACGAGGTGCCTTTGTTGACTTTTGTTTGTCGCGTGCTTGAGGCTTGGGGGCTGTTGACGAGGGTACGTCGAAGACAAAGATCACTTTTGAGAGATTGAGGGAGGTTTGGTGGTGAACAAAGAGATTTTGAGCCTTGTATGGGCGTCGGTATTGAAGTCGCAGGTCTGTTTTCTTTGAAGGGCAGTCGCGGTGCGATTTCTCGCTTAAATTTACTCCCCCCTATCTTCACTTTCAAGTCAAGACTGGCGGAAAAAAATCGTCTTGACAGTATAGATCCATTTTTACAAGAATGCCGATAATCTAAATGCCTTTTATCTCAGAGTTCTGATACATTTCTTGTTTTGAAGCCACAAGTCCAGCATGCCCTGACCAGCTCAAAATAATCTTACACCCTCGCTTCCCCCGCAATGGCAGTCCAGGCCATCTCCAGTGTTGGCTTCGGCAAAACTGCCTAAGGCTCACACTACTGCAGTATTACAGTCATTAGTAATCTTTGCCAAGGCCTAATAGTGGAGTTTAGAGTTTCTGGGTGTAACAATCCGTGGATCTTCAGGTATGTAGCAGTGATCAACATTAGCGAATCACCACTTCCGAATTTGAATGAGTCTTGTGAGCAGTATATCAGATATTTGATATTGATTGGAGTATCGTCTAGCTACATCGAATGCGAATTGCAGATCGATTGATCTTGCAAGACACGGAAAACTGTCTATCCTAATTCCGCCTCGAAATCGGTCTCTCCCTCTACTTGTCTATGCACATCGCCATATGATCTTGTCACAGTAGATCATGATTTTCAAAATACAATTCTCGAGATTTTAACCAAATTTTTAGTGTCGATCGAACGACCACCTCCCTTCGTCTGGTACAAATTGCAGATCGAATAATTTGTTTCGTTGCCTAAATAGGTACGTTTATAATTAACGTCTTTTCCAAAATCTCCAATTCTTGCAGAGGAGTAGATGACGTGATTCTCACCCAGTGTGTCAAATGATTTGATTTGATTTGATTTTAGGGTCCGAATCAAATCAAATCACCAAATATAGGCACGAATCATAGTCAAATCAAATCATAATCAAGATAATCATGAATAGTCATGATTTTGTTGATTTATATACACGTGACCCGGAAAAACTCGGTCCGGAGGCCGCTAGAGACTAATTAGGCTTAGCAAGGCGCTAGCTTTGGCCCCCTCACGTGATTTGCTTAGTGGCTAACTTAGGTAAGGTTCTTAATTTTATATAGGGCACGTATATAAGGGTTGTATACTCCTATTATAAGTAGCATAAGTTATAGATATACTCTTAGGCTCTTAACTTACCTTATAAAACCTAAACCTTAAGCTGCTATAATCACGTGTTAGGAAAATCACGATAATCATGATTATTCATGACTTCGAATCAAATCAAATCAACCCTTACTAAGCATTATACGAATCAAAATCAAATCAAATCAAATCATGAATATTCATGATTCGCCTTGACTAATCGAATTTTTTTTTTGACACACTGTTCTCACCTTGCTGTGGCTTAAAACATAAACTAAGTACTGTGATGTGCAAATACATTTGAGATGATTCCACTTCTTATACCACTCTGGTCGTTGATTTTCTATGTGACTGTATACGAATTGAGCCACTCCTACTCCTCGACGGACGACTTCGGCCTCACCCATTTTACCCGCGCGGGCCAAAGACTCGTAGCTACCACTTTCTGGGCCATCGAGCATGTTTCCTGTACTTGGAATACGGTA
Source organism: Hyaloscypha variabilis F (assembly GCA_002865655.1). NCBI lineage: Eukaryota > Fungi > Ascomycota > Leotiomycetes > Helotiales > Hyaloscyphaceae > Hyaloscypha > Hyaloscypha variabilis. Next base: position 998,609 of record KZ613956.1, on the reverse strand, counting down.
ACTATTGTACAAGTCTCTTGCCAATTTAAATGCACCTCACGGGGGATCACAGGGGCAACGCTACATTGACTATGGTTTCACCTCCTCGTAAACTTGACGCGGTTCTATTGTTATGTATGAGTCTCAGTCAAATGTAACGGTTGTCGAGTTTGCAAAGGCACAACCCGAAAGACGATCTCAGCCATCCTAATCTCCCCCTAAGACGAAACTTTCAACTTCCCATATGACCGTGTCACCGCTTATCACACTTTCGGCGAGATTCATCTGGTCAGAGAGCGATTTCATAGTGTTTGATCATAATGAAATCCCATCAATCAGAGATGTAACCTATCATTGAGCGTCAGCTACCTCAATCTTCTCTCCAGACGAATTTCTCAGCTATCCCGTGTGAACATGTCACCGCTTATCACACTTTCGGCCGGATTCGTCTGGTCAGAGAGCAAATTCAAGGCGCAGATCATAATAGAATCCCGTCAATCAGAGATGTAACCTATTATTGAGCGCTTTGTTGGGATGATATAAACTCTTCCATCCTCCCACAACTCCCTTGCCAGAGCCAGAACTTCCACAGCTCTTCACACATTTGAAAACCAACACTTAAGTCCTCATAGAATTTACTCTTCTCTATTATTTTCATCCTTTCGTCCTACTTGTCGGTTCATTGAGTCGCCGCGATAAAATGCTGCCTTACCAGTCAATCGTCCTCATCCTCGCAACTTGCACCAGTGCAATTGCCACCACCCCACAGCAGAAAGAATACTGCGGACCAGTTTTCCCTGGATATGGCACCTATCCTGGGACATCCAATCGTGTGACATCCATCAAGGTTCAGGAGTGCATCAAAATCGCACAACCAGAAGGTCGAAACGAGCTCCTCATAAAGCTCACCGACGCGCAATACTTCTTGTCCGACAAATGGAATAATGCAAGCCAGAAAGATCCACTATGGTGGCAGGTTGAGGGTGTCATAGATGGGAGAACGGAGTATGCGAGGGATGCTAATACTACAACGGAGAGTATTGTGGAAAGAATTCGCTACCTCTCAAAAATCGAGAGCGGCGATTATAATATCAGTATGGAGTACAAGCAAACTGGGCCATACTTCAACAACGTCGACATCGAATTGACGCAGGATTTCACCATTCCAATTCCTCCTGGTGTCTAGAGGATCAAGACCTCTTCGGCATCAGTTACGGCATCGACTACTAGGAGGGTAAGTCATGATCTCTATATTCCTCGTGAGCCAGCAAGCTAACGTCTTCGGCCCCTAGTGCTTGGATAGTTGCTGATAGAGGGAACTTTAGGAGTTTATGACGGTTTTATCTTCTTTCTCCTTCTCAGCGCGGAACCTGGTTTTTCCCCTTGGGTTTCCCAGATTTGTTACCTAAATAGGCACGTCTGAAATTACTTCCTTGTTTTGTATCTTTCTTTCTTGGATGCGCGAATGAGCATGTCATCCCAAATGTACGCTAGGGGTCATAGGTTTCCACAATGACTGCTCATTCTTCATCCTCCCTCTCTTCGTGGCAAAAAATGACTCTGTGTTCAATCACTCTACAACTTAGCTTCATCGTCAACTAATAAGAAGTCTACCAGAGCCAAGAGCACATCTAGGCAATTCCTTCACTCTCTCATCTCCTAAAACTCCACCCACACTCTAAAGCTACCACACTCAACCTCCTCATGACCACCCTCCGCCACGAAGCCCTCTCTTGAGAGTTTTATCTTCACATCTTCCGCGTCCTCTCCCACCACGAAATGAAGTACCCCTAATCTCACAAACCTCTCACACACTCCGTAAGCTCACACCACACTCACCACACAAACACCGACTCCTCTGCCCTCTTCTTCCTCGCCCATTTCCTCTGCACAGACTTTATTGCTTGTAGATGACTAGAAAGATTAGAAGGGAAATTGGTTACATCTTCTCTGATACCTGGGCGGCAAGCTAAACCGAATACCTACTCCTTGATGCAAGTTTACATCGTCTTCACCACACGCTCGATCCTAGAAAACTACATAGAGTAGGACCGGCAACCTTGTGACAAGTGTCCAGACAGGTGTCCAATGTCTCTCAATGTAGACGCTTATGATTTACTGAAAGACATTAGGCCGTGGTCCACTCGGACAAAGCTCGAAGAAACCAAAATTCTAGCAGGATGACCTACTGGTCCTCGGCTCCTGAACCGGGGTGGTTAGCAGGGTTCTGGTATGGGGGACGCAATGCTATGAAACTATGATTTGCAATATGCGAATCCTGACGTAATATCAAAAAGTTTGCTGAATTTTAGAGTCCGATTCAAAAGGAAGAGAGGGGATTAATAGTTTTGACTTAGGTAGTTGAATTACTTATTAAATAGAATCATAGGGTATTTTAAACTCGGAAGCTCGTGATCTTCCCAGACCTTAGTAAGATGGACTCAAGTTTATGTGATACGTCGAAAGAGTCTTGAGGCTATTGATATAAAGTAAGGATGTCTGGCTCAACCATGTACTTAAGTTTGCAGGAAAGAGATAAAAGTCAAAATAACGTAAGTGCAATACATTGACCCTAAGAAAGTCGACAAAGGCGTCTTGGGCAATGTTGCACCTCAGAATTTCATGTCACGTGCTATTATTGGAAACATGAACTTGAAACTGAGAGAATCGGTCCGGTATCAGCCAGAAAATCTGCCAGCAAATAAATCCGCACACAGATAAAGAAGATCGACGTTTCATCTGAGACTCGTGAGTCAAAAACATGTGAGAGCTGCCGCCTCGAGGAACACGTCCACTCCTGCAGGCCCAAATGTCTCGGACCTCATCCAATGCGTTGTTCTATACAACTGTACGACCATGATAGGACAATGACTCGGAGTAACAATGCACTGGCAACCCTTCTCCTGCCCAAAAAGACGTCAATATGCAAGTACAGCACGCACATGACTCCCAACGCAACCCAATCCAACCCTCCGCGGCAGAATGAGAATTTATCAGTGGCCCACCGCCTAGAGCAGAGCTTGCAGCCCACAGCGGAGTCAGCCAAAGAGAGCCAGCGGCTGTGGGGGGCAGTGGGTTGCATGAACCGTAGAGGGCCAGGACTGCTCCTAATTGGGACACGTTGGACGCCTGGTGGGCCAGCAGCGGCTTCAGTGGCTGCAGTGGCTGCAGTAGATGAAATTTTTGATTGTTTTGCAGCGCTTGACAGGCTGTGACCAACAGCAGATAGGGACCCTGGTAGCCTGGACGCGGAAAAACTGGCGGGCCGGGCCTCTCGCTGCCCCCGCAACGGGCTGAAGCTTCCTCACCGACTCCGCCCGCCGAGATTGACGTGACCGCCGTGATCGCCTTACCGCCTGAGACTCACAAATTAGACATCTTGCACAAGTCGCACAACGCACACACAATTGTACTGCTCTCGCACATATCCGCCGCGGTTGCCCTGCACGGCGTGTGTTTAGGTAAAGCTAGTGAGGTAACGTCGATACCTTCTGATCTTACCCATTTTTCTTCTTCTCCCCAAACCATCCACCCATCCAAACATCAAAAGGCTTCCCCTTGCCCTGACGGATGTCGTCGTTTTTCAAAATCTTTCAGAACATCCCAGCATCGTTGTTCGGAGCCATGTCCCCGTCCGTATGGCAGCGTCTGACAGGACGCACACCCAAGCCCAAGGCGGTTGCAGCACCCACCGAAGAAGAGCAGGCAAAGGACAAGGAGGCGGTCCAGAAGGCCATTTCAGAAGCTGTCTCTGCAGCTCTGACCGGCGATGATTTCACCAAAGCTGTGGCTGGCCATCTGGCGACACAGCTCCAACCGTCCCTCAAAGCTGCTCTAGATATCTCGACTGTCGAAACCAAGCTCCTTGACTCCAACGCCGACTTGTCCAAACGAATCGACGAGTCGAATACGAAGCTCTCCGACCTATCTACTACCCTCGATACAAACGACACTACGACCTCTGGCAAGATTTCTGCAATCGAAGCTGCGGTGGCACACATCACGGAATCATTGGTTGAGCTGGGATACACAGTGAAGGCACTACAAGAAACTGTTGCATCCCCGGATACCACGCTATTAACCTCGCACGGAGAGAAGCTGGACACAATCTCAACCGGTCTCAAAACACTGCAGGAAGAAGGCCCAGCACCAGTCTCCCTCGCTCTCTCTAGCACGGCTACAAAACTTGACACCATCACTGCCGAACTTGCTGCCATCAAAGCAACTTCCGAATCTGCAGCTGCACTGAAATCCGAACTGGTTTCCCTCAAATCAGAACTTGAAACCGCACAAGGCACCGGATTCTCTGGTATTGATACAAAGATCGACAACGTTCTTGCAGCAATCGAGGCACAAAATTCTACATTGGCAGAGATCAAGGCTGCAGATGTTGGTTCAGAAGTTTTGGCTGGTGTCAAGGCATCCAATGACTCGCATACCGCTCATGCTGCAGCTCTGGCAGAATTGAAGGCAGCGAACATCAGCCCTGAGATTCTGGAAGGAGTCAAGGCATCCAATGAAGCTCACGCCACGCACACCAAGACTTTGTCCGAAATCCAAGCTACTGTTTCTACACCCGCCCCAGCTGCTGAACCGGTTGATTTGTCACCAATTTCTGCCAAACTCGACGAACACACTGCCCACCTCGCTGAACTGAAGTCTCTTGCCTCTGCGCCAGCACCAGTGCCAGCACCAGTCGACTTCTCACCACTGTCCGCGAAACTCGATGAACATGCAGCCCAACTTACGGATATCAAATCTGCAGTCACCGCACCAGCACCGGTCCCAGCTCCCGTAGACTTGACACCGCTTTCTGCTAAGCTGGATGAACATACCGCGCACCTGACCGAAATCAAATCTGCAGTCTCTACTCCAGCACCAGTCCCAGAGCCAGTCGATCTCTCGCCTCTATCCTCCAAGCTTGACGAACACACTGCCCACTTGACTGAAATCAAATCTGCAGTTAGCACTCCCGCTCCAGTCCCCGAGAAGGTCGATCTGTCAACCCTCGAGACTTCCGTCAAGGAGATCCATACCACGCTCGAAGCTCAAACCACAACCCTCTCCGAGATCAAAGACAAACCAACCGACAACACCGCGGAGCTGAAGCTCCTCTCTACCCTCGAGGCCCTCCAAACTGCATCCGAGAAAGGAGACAATGACATCCTGACATCCGTGCAGGAGGTGAAGGCGCTGATCGAAAAGGATGAGAAGGACCAGAGCGCCGAGATCTTGGTCGAGGTACGAGAAGTCAAGGCGTTGGTAAGCAAGATCGAGATCGGGGGCGTGAATGGCGCTGCCGGGGAAGAAGTAGGGGAGAATGATAAGGGGGTTGAGGTGAAGAAGGTGGAGGGGAATGGGGTGAAGGTTGAGGAGGCTGAGGTTGTTCCTGAGGCTTGAGCTGCATAGCTCGGGACTCTGAGTTGTGAATGAATTTGATAATGGTTGATTGGTTGACGAGCGAGGGGAGGATGAGTGAGAGTGGATATGGCATTGTATTTGTTTCCAGCGTTGCGGTGCGCTTTATACCCTTTGATTCGACGCCTTTGGCACGATTGACGGCTGTTTCGCGCTGTTGTTTTTTTGCGGTTCCGTTTCGTACGTAGAAAAGAATTGATTCGGTGGTTTCCTTGCTTCTCAGTCCTCATTGATAGCTTTAAAGCTTGCTAATAGAGTATGATCCCCTACCTGTTATTATATTTACAGAGAGTGTGAGGCTAGCAAGCTACAGCACTATTCATCTCGCAGCGCCGAAAATAATTCCACAAATCCCCACTACTGTTTACTTCTCAGACTCAATTTTCTTAGGTTTGTTTGCAAAATCTCAATTGCTTTTAACCAGAAAGTCGAAATTGACATAAGAGAAGATCCCAATTCGCATACACTCCTCACGATACCTTTTCATTTTGGTGCCGCGGCGCTTATTGACTGATTGCTTAGGCTACTCCCATATTCTGCCTTGACACCACTACCTGCGCAGGATATATCACTATCTCATCATCACCTTTACCGTTATTGTCCTCCTTTTTTACAACAAGAGGAAAGAGCACGTGCTTCACGGTTGCATGCTGTTCCTCGAGATCTTCATTTGAAATACCACTGCCACTCCGATCGTTCATCAAAACAGCATTGAAGGAGTCCTTGCTAGCAAGGTCGCCGTTCACATCGTACTCTGGGAGAAGGGGAGGAAGCATCATGTATTCAGCCAGTTGGGTCCGCATAGCAACTGAGAGGTCCACAGCGCTCTTCACGACCGTTCTAAGAGAGTCTTGCAAAGACACGGCATCAGGTTGTGAAGGGAGTGGGAGGATCTGGGTCAGAGTTTCGAAAATCACATGAGTGACTACTTCTGTGTCCTGGATGTTTTGCCGGATGAACGGCTCCCCTTTTGATATGAGGGTGAGAGTTATGGCTCTCCATAGCATTACTGCGGAGCGTGGCCCTACACTCTTCAGTATCTATTCCGCAAAATCAGTCAAGTAACAAAGATAGAGCTCACCAGCTTCCCCGAGAACTTTTTCGAGCGACTTAAGCCTCTGCCGAGTTTCACGAACCAAGCCAAACAAATACCGCGTAAAGATAAATTCCCAAATCATGTTGGTGGTAACCGCCATGAGCACATCTCGTCTCTTGACTCTGTCGGCCAGAAGAGTATCAACATCGGATCCGTCCAAGACCGAGTTATCTAGGCGATCAATGACTTTGTCATCTCCTATCTCAGACACGAGTCGGCATGTTTGCGTAACGGAATGTTCTGAGAATCGAAGCACCCATTCATGGATAGCGAAGAGGGGGCGCTGAAATTCGAGATCGAAGTAATCCTCGTCCCGGAGGACCATAAACTTGGAGGATATGCCTGTAGGCATGTCATCCTCCTTCCCAGTCTCGATTTCCGTCTTATGTGTTCCCTTCTCATTATCTGCAGTTGTAGCCTGCGCTGCTTTGATAGTGTATGAGTAATATGCTCTTCGATATACGGTGGAATTGATGACGATATCATCAAAATCAAACTCCTCGTCCCCGATGACAGATTCTGCACTCCCAAGGTCCTTCTCTCGAGTCATGATTCTCGCTCTGTCGGACTTGGCGAGAAGTGTATGTTTATCATCAGAGACGTTCTTCAGAATTCCCTGGGCTTTGGTCTCTTTGAGGAGTTGGTAAGTCTTTGAGGAAGACCCACTAAACTCCACTCACTGTTAGCCTACCCTATTGTTTGAGGCATGATGGCATTATGTAGATCGAAGGATGAATTGAGGGAAAGACTCAAGCTTGAAATGCTGATAACAAAAGATTGATGGCAATGGCTTGGCCCCGGATGTTCTGCCGTAGTATATTCATTTCCTCATTATTCCATAGGGCATTGAGCTTGGAGACAAAAGTACTCTCATTGTACTCGCCAACACCATACACATTTAGCTCAGTCAGACGTTCATTTAGCAGTGAGAAGGCGAGTGAGCATGCACTTAGTACTCCTTCGTATTCTTCAATTGCGTACGACGCAAAACTGTCTTTAGCACCTGTTTCAGCTCCGTGTTCCTTTTCGGCGAGGAGATTTTGAATCTGTAGCAGAGCGATGCGGATTGCAGAGCACTCGGTACGAGTTGAGTTTACTGATAACTCGGCCAGTTCATACCTGCCAATATAGCCTTGAATAGCTTGCACAGACTTGATACTTTGCACAACAAGGCCAATGACACGGCTGGTGAGCGAAAGCGGATCGGACATTTTGCGTTCAGATACAGGCCAATCTTAAGCAGAGTGTATGATTAAGACAAAGAGATAGGGAAGGTAGGTTACTATGACGACCAAAAAACCCTTGTTGATCTTTGAAAATAAGGATTAATGATACTTTTCTCTCTTGGTTAGAGAATAGTTGTAGGCAGAAACATTTGTTTTGCTGGTGCGAATCGACGAGGCTCAGTTGCCACGTAAGCATGCATGTGAGGCTGAGAGGGAAACTAAGTACTAATTTCTTCCACTACATTGCAATCAACTTCAGATAAGATCTTGCTCGAAAATCACAATTAAGAATTCTCGTGCGGCACTCTTATATACACAAATAGATGAAGACTAAAAGCATGGCTTCTAAACTCAAAGGACTAGTCGTTACTCAGAGAAGCAATTCGATGACTGTTATTCTAACTGCACTAACTAAACACAAAGTATTAATGTTAATTTTATCTAGTTAAAACATAGAAGTCGAATATTTGTTAGGGGGTGTATTCAGGTCTGCGTTTATATTCGCCAGGTGCGTGCCGACAGTGGAACTCGGAGTTTCTATACTATTATCTATATCCTATACACGATGCACCGTCCACTTCGGCATCATGCTGCTCGCTCCTTGCATCGCGGGCTAGGCGAGAGTATTGAAGATAACTTCTTTGACTATTGAAAGCCGATGGGCAGACATGAGCCGTCTGCATTTCGCGACGGAGCTTCCCTAGCATGGGTATGTATTCCTGTCTTCTTTTTCCTCTAATCCTGAGAGATTGATATATGATCAGGATTCTGACTAATCTAGAAACCCCTCCGCATCCCTAACTTCGTATGCCTAATCTATTCAGCAATGCTACTCGAATTCTCACTAAAGTTCAACAACGAAACCGCCGTGTTCAACAGCCCGCAGAACAATAAACTGCAACTTCCGGGGCAGATGCTGCCTTTCTTTGGATTTGTGAGTGTTCAATATCTGGATTCTGAGAATTGGCGGGGTTTGGTGGATGGAGAACCTTCGCTTTCTAGTGAGAAGAGGGCGGGACAGACGAGTTTTGTACATGCAGCGCATCCTTGTTAGCTTTGTCAGTGGGGAGGTGCGCTTGTTGATCGACGTTGTTGGTTTGATTAACGCGGCCTCATGGCGACGATATCAAGGAGAAGACAAGAGGCAGTGTAAAGATAGTGGGGTCTCGTAGGGGAAGGAGAAGACCGATTTTGTGTATCTAGGATGGGATGAGCGGGTCGGGATTTGAGAGGGTTTGGAAATAGGAGAATTATGAAGCACAGGGAGAGGGTGTAGGAGCAATGTGCTATTCAGCTAATCTTCTCTGTGATTGAGAGATTCTGTCTCTATTAGAATAAGGTAACCTCTGTTAGTTCAGAAACACGAGGACACACGTTGAAACTAGCTAAGCGAGGCAGATAGGGGTAGCGAGTTCTGGTGTGCTTGGCTCCCGGACCAGACGATAAGCTCTCACCGAGGAAGAAGTGATCTATACATTTAAGAGTCTTAGATACATAACACGCCCTTGGCCATACCTGTTACGGGCCCCATTTATGCCTGGGGCACAAGCATAGAGCCGTCAGCGCCGCGACCTTTCACTCTCGCGCCTCATCATTGCAAGACGCGCATTCATATTCAACCTCCTCGTTTCGCTTACAGTCGCAGACCTTCCAAGTGGTGCTTCATATCCATCAAAAGCCGTCGAGGTTTCTGGTTGGATCGAACCCAGTGGTTGCGGTGTGACTACCTCGGGGAATGAGAATGAGCGGTAATGCTGTTGTGGTGTGAATTCTGGAGTTGGTGAAGTTATGTCGATGGTCGGAGGAAGATGGCGGGGGATTGAAGGGTTATGGAGAGGTAAATGTTGGAGGTTTAGTGGATCTGGCCGTAGCTCGGGAAAGCTGTATATCTGATATTCTGCTTCTAGCTGGGTTCGATGCGGATGAGTTGATGGGCCTGGTTGTGGTTCTGGAATTTTCAATGGTGCATAGTCTTCTTTCACCCAGTAGCGATGTGACGGCTCGGGTTGTAGCGGTTGCTGTTGTTGCTGATTCTGGTTATGGTTCTGATAGGACATTTGCGGAATGGGTTGAGACTGTGATAAATCCTCTGGCTCATCGTCTTCCCCGACTTGTACGGCAGTAGGATCATGGTACCCGTCCACTCCATCTCCATAGTCTGTATTATCGTAGTTTACCCTTCTGGCATTAAGCCATTTCTGCGTTGGCTTTCGTTTGATTTTGGCGGCATCCGGGGTGTTGGAACCTGAAGCCCTAGATGTTGGTCAGTATGTTCTGGTCTTATATTGAAAGTCTCGAAGTCTTACAGTGTGGAATAGGTGGAGGAGTTGCTATATTTGAGGGGAGAGTGAGATGACTGTGCTTGCGCAGATGATGATGTCTGTTTGTGAGGTTGTAAAATGGTACGTGATGATATCTCTTTAGGTCTTGAGGGTGGCTCATCATAAACTTCTTCAGCCGGTTGGTCGATAGCGATTTTTGGCGGGACTGGTGGTTTAATGTTTACGATTGAGAAATCTCTCGTGCTGAGATCTGCTAGCATCTCACATGGATCGGTGGACTTTAGATTCTGTGATTCAAGGGTACGCGCATGCTCTTGGATTCTGCTATTCTGTTCTGTTCTCGAAGCAGAAGGATCTCTAGGTGCCGCACTGAGGGGTCTTCTTGGAAACTCCCCTGTCATCTCCACAACTTCTTCGGGAGAAGCTGTAGCTTGGAAGGCTGCTGTATCAAACCAGGGATGAAATCGGCTTACGGGGCCTGGGGGTTGACTTGGTAATACTTCCTCAGAGGTTTCACGGGCTGATGTCGACAAGAAGGGAAGTTGATGCCGGCCAAAAGACTCAGTGGTTCGTTTTGGTGCAACGGAAGATGATGCTGGCCGAGGAAGTTCCAGAGCAGATGAAGAGAAGAGTGACGCGACTGGCTTCACATCTATTCCCATGTGGTATTCAGAGGGAGGTCTTCCAGACGGCATGGTATGAAAGGAATTAAGCTCATTTTCGTCTGCATGTTCCTTATCAAGACCCGGTCGGTGAGATGAAGTATGTTGGGTTGTAGAAGTTGGGAAGAGGTTGAATGTAGCAGTCGATTGTGTAAGGTTGACCATAGATGACGACTGGTGGATGCTGCGTTGTGTGGTAATCGCCTCGTTTGAAAATCCTGGGAAATGAACACGAATGTCAGCTGGCTGTGAAGCGGATATAATTCGGAAGAAACTGCACCTTCAGCGCTGATTTTTTCTCCTCTTTGCAAACTATCAAGATAAAGTTCCTTCTGTCTTCTTTGCTGCCGACTCAGGAGAGGATCCAGAGAGATAGCATCGTCGTATGTCGGAAGGCTCTCCGGTTCCTGCGAAGTTGGATCCTCCAGTGGAGTCAAAAACACTAGTACGTTGGAAAGGGTTTGATGGGCTGCCCTCAGCTGCGCAGACCGAGTCACTAGTTTGTCGTGGTCATTGAAGATCCATTTGACCTTGGTCCTGAAAGAAACGCTTCCATATGCGACTTGCTCCCCCCGCACTGGTTCCACCCATTTTCCAATCTCATTCACCGACGCTTTGGTTCTGGTAATTGACTCTCTTATCCAACGCCATTTTTCTGGTGTAGATTTCAATTTTTTCGTGACCGCAGGGACGGCGAGAAGTCGTTCGGTTTCCTCTAAGTCAAGTTGAACCTGTTGAATCAGGTGTACAAAGATCCCATTCTCGGATTCGACCCCGTAGAGCTTGACGGCATACTCTGCGAATTTGAAACAACTGTTCAAAAAGGCAAAGACCGCGGCTGTGCTGACTGGTTCTCCCATGTTTGGTGAGGCTACCTAGCAATGGGATGACTTCCAGAGAGTAACTTTACTTGCATGGAAGATAGACAAATGAGACCGCTTGGCAACGTTTGAGTTCCTTTACAAAAGCGAGAAGGCTTCGGTGAACAGGCATGGATTTGGCCATACGAAGTAAGGTATGCCGAACTCTGCTGTATCAGGCTTGACGCCGAGCCTGTTGCGAGGAACGCTTAAAGCGAGGGCAGTATGAGTAGGTCAGGCTTCCTCAGCGAGGCCCTCTGAAAATTGCATAAGGCATGAGCAGGCTGCGCAAGAGTCGGACGATGGCTTTTCTATTTTTAGGCAGTGATAGCTGGCATGCATGGCTCCAAGCCTTCTAAGATAACGCAAAAGGAATATTGAGCTATTCTGTCAAGATTAGGAAATGGCTGAAGGTGCAGGAATCTTTCACTGGTGGGGTTCTTGATGAGGAATGGTGAGCACTGGAGGTTGGTGACCATCATCATGATCTCGATTGCTCACTGAGGGGTCGAGGATTGGGAGGCTGAAGTGGCTCAGTGCCAAGCTATTGGGCTTTTCTTTTTTGTCCTGCGCGCTTTGGGGTTTGGCCGCTGCTTCGGTTATTTGCGAATCATATTGTTCCAAGACGCAAGTGAAGTCGCACAAAATGGGATTTTCCGACGCTTGCAGAAGAGCTCAACTCAAAGCGTAAGAAGAGGCTGAAAATGGCGGTCCATGTGATGCGAGAAGCCATTCATTTTATTGGATCGGGGACCTCTCTCCGGGAAGATGGGAAAGCCCAACGAAGCGCATGCGGGGCGTGTGAGACACGGGAGATGCTGCACTTGAAATCACAAAGTTCGCCAGACACACCCATTCGCAGTTTACCAAGCCACCGCCGCGATATAAAAGAGTATTATGCCTGATAAAGAGAGCGACAATATCTTTGGCTTCATATTAGTGGCCTAGACTCACGCGCCCATGCATAGAGACCCGCAACTCAGCCCATTCTCAAAGACCAAATCGAACCATTCTCGACATTCTCAATATCTCCCCAAGTCTGACGCCTTCTTGCTCAGCACCCATGGAGGTGATAGTCTCTGCCCCTCATGATTGACAGTAATCAGTAAAGCTGGGAAAACTACCAGTGGGTCAGGGGGTCCAGTCCAGGTATAATCGAAATCGTACGAGCACGGCTGGCGGAACATCGTGAATGCGTATTGAGCTGCGAGTCTCATGATTCCTTCCAAGTTGCGCCCGCGTGTGTTTGTGTCAACATCTATCCTCACAAATGGACTCAGGATAGGCTTAGAGTCCTCCAGCGCCTGATCAATGCTAGCTTGACGAGGGTCGTTTTCATTTGGCGGCTGGCTGTAACGCTGTTGAAGAAGAGTACCAGAAATAGTTTTCCATTTACTAAAGAGAGCAACTGAGTCTGGAAGTCAATCGTTAGCAATGTGCTTTCGTGTGCGGAGCTCGACGTACCAACGGCGAAGGACTGGCCTGTAAAATCTGAAGCAGCAAAATTTGCGACTTCACGTGGAAGAAACGATTGTGTAGTATCCGAACCTCCAGAGCACCTGGAGAGAATCAAATGTGCAAGGAAAACCCTGAGCGTCGGTATTCGGGTCGCTGGATTGAGGAGCAAGCCCACAACTGCTGACGTTGATATTCCGAGCACTCTTGCCAATCCATCAAGCCCTGCCTCGTCCACCGTTTTGGGATCGACGGGAGCAGTGTGATAATAATTCTGGACGTGGTTCTTGATATGGTCGCGGATCATGGAAAGCTCGCTGATCATGGCATCGTCCTCTGTGGGCTGAGCTACCAAATGGTCGATGTTCTTCACTGTTGTGCTTACATCGAACTTTTCGTTTCTAGGCTCATCTTCCCTGCGTGCTGCAAAATCATGTTGCTGGTAGGTTGCTGATGAGCTCTTCCGCCTTGATCGGATGAAGAAAAAGAGGAGTGCTGCAATGATAGCACCCAGAGCAGCGGAGCCAATACCAATTCCTGCAGCGACGGGGGAAGTTATGTGAGCACCATTTTTGTGGTTCGAAGATGCTGAAGTGCAGTTCGATGCCGATGATACACAGGACGACGGAACTATTGTTGTATTGGGTGTGACAGCCGTTTCTGTGGGAGTCGTAGGGGTGCTCGTTATTAAGGTTGAGGGCGAAGTTGTGACATCGCTGGTACCGATGACCACATCAACGGAGTTGTAATACGAGTAAGAAGAAAAAGTAAAAGTTTGTATCGGCGCTGCCGAGGGATCAAATGTGAGCGTTACGATCGACATTGTATCACTGGAGGATGTTTATCTTTTTCAGACACATGCGGTCCCTCGAGAAAGGTAAAGAGACGAAAGAATATCAAAGAGTCGCATTAAATCGGAGGAAGGAAAATTGAGGTTTAATAAACACTCGCGAAATGGTGGCTGCACTATTACAGGCAAATTTTATACGGAAATTCTTTACAAATATCTGAATTTATCACACAGCCAAGCCTTTGAGATACCTGCCTGCATCGGGCTTTGCAAGCCAAGACCCCAGTTCAGCTTTGGCCTTGTGGTGGAGGCAATCACCAATCATTTTGATGTGTGGCTGAGCATGGGCAGGTCTCTTTCCGTTATCACACAGAATAAGACAAGAGGGAGCTGTGGCTTTTGATTCACCGAGCGGCAACCTAATCCCCCACCAGTTTTACAACTGCGAAAAAGAAGGAGGGTGCATGAAGACCGTGACCCAGACATCATTCAACTGCAATTTCTCGTCTCAATGTTTGTAGCTGTACAAGTCAACTTCTGCTTGAACGCCGAGCAGGTCCTCTGTGAAGGGTTTTGTGTTGTTTTCTCTATCAGCTATGTCTGACAATGTTCCCCCACCAGAGCTGGTCATCGGCATTGACTTTGGCATGACATGTACAGTCCATGCCTGGTAATTCATGTGACCCTTTGCTGATGCTCTCTTTTCAGGTACCGGTGTCGCATTCTGTAATGTTGCCACTGGAGAGCAGAGACCTCGATGTATAAACAGATGGCCTGGAAGTGGACGCGCAGTAGTGGACAAGGCTCGTTCTAATACTCCACTGCTAATGAACGAAGGCTTTCCGCTGATAATTCAGCTATACAGGTTCCAACTATCCTCGTATATCCCAAGAACTCCAGTACCCCTTCATCGTGGGGCTTCTACTCCGAACACCCTAACGAGCAAAATGGTCGGGACAAGGTGTGTAAGGAGTGGTTCAAGACATATCTTGATGAAGAAAAGCTTCGAAGATTGCTGAAAGACCCCAACAACCATGGAATAGGGCCGACATCCATACAAGAAGTCGAAAAATTGTGGGTGCTAAGTAGGGGGTTCCAAATAATTGACTCTATGCTAACCTTTCCAGGTACTGCGATTTCCTAAGTTTTTTATATGAGACAATTCAGAAGTCCATGCAAAACGAGCTGGCTAATTGTTGGGAGGATGCATGTATTGAGTTCATCTTCAGCGTACCGACATCCTGGAAACCGGTCCCGACCGTCCAGAGGTTTCGCTCGATCATAAGACGAGCTGGCTTTGGCAGCTATCCTAACCATCGGGTTGAAATTGGATTGACAGAGGCAGAAGCAGCGGCTGTGCATACTGCGCGAATATTTCCAAGATTGTTTCAGGTATTGGTGAAGGTTTGATACTTCGTCGATCCTGTCTGACAGATTGATTAGGAGCGAGATGTCCTGTTGGTGTGCGATGTTGGAGGAGGAACGACTGTAAGACGCTCCTTATTAACACCACAAATGCTCTAACCTCACTGACGAAACCAGGATGTGAATGTACTTCATGTTGTGAACACATTTGATGATTCCCCCAATCTAGTGCAAATGGACGTTGTTCAAGGTATGTTCAACCGTTTACGACCATACCTTGAGTCACTTACAGTCACTAACTACCCAATAGGTGAGCCAATTGGATCCGTGCAGCTGGACGAAGCTTTTGAAAATTGCGCAAAACAACGACTCTATTCCGCAAATCAAATTATACCTATGGGCTTCGGGCCCGGAGAATTAGAAATGATAGCCTGGAAGATGGCGAAGGAAAGAGAATTTCAGAACGCGAAGTGCGGATATGGTTCATGGGATGGTGAAACAGAATATTTCACTGTTGCAATTCCCGGGCTTCGACCAGATTACCAGAATACGAAAGCATGGATTAGTAACGGAGAAATGAGGTTCGCCAGGTATAATATCCCTATAGGACTTACCCATCCTCACTTCGCCAAGTCTGACTTGCAGCAGAGCTGAGATATGTACCTATTTTGACGAACAGGTAATGCAAATATATAGCGTTGAAAGGTATGACTTCTAACATTTTCAGATTGAAAAGCTGTACGACCTCCTGGATAGTCAACTCACTCGTCTCCTGCAAAAATTTCCCGATGAGCAAGTGGTATGTCAATCCAATTCAATTGCACATATGAAGACGCTAATTTGTGCTCAGGCCCATCTTGTACTTTCCGGCGGCCTCGGAAATTCGGCCTATGTCCAAAAACGACTGAAAGATAGATATGAAAATGGGAATTCACTGTTCCCAAACACACGATTGCTGAAGATGAAGGTGGCTCCCGAACCACAATTGGTCGTGTGTAAAGGCATAGTTGCCGACAGGGTTTATAAACTGAGGACAGGTAGATCAGTACTGGATTGGCGATGTAGTCGTGCCTCGTATGGGACAATTTCCAAAGTGCCATACAACCCACAAAGCGCCGAACACTTTGGAAGAACTCCTGTGAGAGACGACCATGATGGAAAACTCTATATTCTAGACTGCATTACTTGGTTTATTAAAAAGGTAACGTGACACAGAAAGTGTTATCGCTGAAGCGATACTTACTATGGAGACTAATAGAGATACAGGGAGAACCGGTCTCATCAGACTCCCCGATTCTCAAGACTTTTACTCGCAAGTGTGCCCCGGCGACACCGTTCAACCATAATCCTACCCGCGTATTCAAAACAGATATCATCACTAGCAATCTGGACAGAGATCTGCTCCCTTTAGTCATGAATTCATGTAGTACACCTTATTCGTTCTTCTTCGCTGGGTTCGCTAATGTTCAGTTACAGCCTGCTCAAAAATCTGCGATATCACTTCAGACTTATCGAGTGTTCCTCTCTCAATGTTCAAGCTGAAGAACAGACATTGGTGGAATACTAGACCAAAGTACCACCGCATCCAATACATGATCAAGGTGGTGCTCGGCCCAGCCGACCTACGCTTTGAATTGTGGCACAATGGTCAGAAGATCAGCGCTGGTACCCCAATAACTGTCGAGTGGTTTGCTGCAGAGCCGCCCCCAGAACCAGCGTCACGGAACGCGTATGCCGAGTTTCAGGAACCTGCTCCAGGAGATAGAGCAGCCAGCCCGTCGCCTCCAAATCTTCAGAATACTCATTTTACTTTCAACATTCCACGACGTCCAATTCCGTTCATGAGGAATACGTAAGGGAGGGGGTTTTGGAAGAGGATCCGCAAGTCAATATTCCGAACTGAGGGCATGCAGGGGTGACATAGATCGAGAGAATTGATATCCAGCAAATGAAAGTTATGATGCAAGACTGAAAATCAAAATCGCTTTGCTGAAGTACGAACAAGTCCAAGTCGAAGGTAGCGGATAATGTAATATTATTTTCGTCCTACCATCTTTCCAAATATTCTACATCGAGAGTCCCAGTAGCACGACCTTTTTCATCGCTTCTATTACTATCAAGTATGGTCTTTCATCAATTTCACTCCTTTGCTCTCGCCCTGGGGTTGGAATTACATAGCTGAAAGGACTTTCAGCCAGCCAAATAGGGACTAATCAAATGCTGACTTTCCTGGGTACCTAATCTTTAGTCACACTACATGCTCAATGTAACAACCGAATCCTAACCCGATAGTCCGTTTGGTAGCAAGAAGTCACCCGCCAAAGGAAATTTCCCACCTGTGGTTGCACCTTCCGTTCTGATGAGCAGAGGGTCAAAATTATAAACACCGCCGGCCAGGGCTGGCTTGCCTGATACCAAAGGCCCCGAAGAAATTATGCGCGACTGTGTAGCACGAGAAACTAGCAGTAAGTTAGAGCAGCAACAAAAGGAGGTGTTGGAGCCAAAGACAGCGGAACTTTCATCCTATCGCTCAACTCTTTGACCCGGTAGCCGTGGT
Organism: Hyaloscypha variabilis F; assembly: GCA_002865655.1. Taxonomy (NCBI): domain Eukaryota; kingdom Fungi; phylum Ascomycota; class Leotiomycetes; order Helotiales; family Hyaloscyphaceae; genus Hyaloscypha; species Hyaloscypha variabilis. The sequence goes on along the minus strand of KZ613956.1, from coordinate 980,919 downwards.
CTAGAATACTTTCTTGAGCAGCAGAAACACTAGGTGTTGTAGAGCAAAACCCCTTAACTGCCCGAGAAGCTCGACTCTAAAACAGAGAATCAGGTCACAGCTGCGTCAATATTACCAACAGATTTTAAAAAAGCCGACGGTGGAAAGACGGCTGATACTGAAGCAGTCTTGAAAAATGCTCTAATCATGGTGTAGACAGATAGTGTCTAATAATACTTAATGAGAACGGAGACCAGCGAGTCTACTCTTCCCAATTCTTGGAAAGGTATTAAGACCGAAATTTCACGGGTTATATAGATAGGGATTCTAACCATCCGTATTGGGATATCAAGTCCACAAACCACTACTCTGATCGCTATCCGATTACAAAGAGGTTTGAGTATAAAGTTCGATGATATCCCTAACCCTTGTCTAGCTCTTAACTTTGTAGGGTGTTCTAGATTAACAGGTCTGCAGTAAAATGCTTGTGAAGCGATGATAAAGGCGTTTGCGAAGCTAGTCGAACCTAAAAAGGCAAAAATTGGGCCGCATTCAAAAGGGGAAGATGAGAGGCCGCCGCTGAAGTAAGTTGCCAATTCCTAACTTTAACATTAAATACTCCCGCTCAGGTGTGTTTTGAACCTAATTGAGAGCAAAGCTCTTCTTGAATTAAGTTTCACGGGATGCTGAATATAATTTATTTTCCAGGTGACGTAAAAAGTGGTATTCTCACATTCTTCATTCCGAATAGAGGTCGTGATGACGTGAGAGAGGGTGAGCTCAGATCCAGCATCAGATCGCCGCCGCCCTTCGTAATAAAAACCCTCCGCGCAGCCCGAACTCCAGAATTTCTCTCCGATCTTGATCTGAAAAGAGTAACTGAAATAATAGTTGAGAAATTCCAAACTTGTCCTTGACAATGCCCACTACGCCGCTTCCCACGCAGATGAGCGGGGTGATCATCGAAAGCACCGGAGGAGCGGAGGTTCTGCACTACAAAACAGATCTACCTATTCCAGTGCCCAAAGACGACGAAGTTCTCATCAAGAACGACTACGCGGCCGTGAATTTTATAGACATGTTAGTTGTATTTATTCCAGCCTCTGACCTCCCCCTCCCGCTTTTGAAGCAAAGCTGAAAATGAAAGTGTAGCAATTTCCGTACTGGCCGGTACCCATCACCGAAGCCATGCATTCTAGGTTGTGAAGGAGAAGGAACAGTAGTGTCAATCTCCTCTAATGCTTCCGACTCCAAACATGGATTACAGCTCGGCGATCGAGTCGTCTGGGTCAATCCTTCAAATGGCGGTTATGCAGATTACAGTGTGTGCCCGATCTCAAAGGTCGCTCGCATCCCAAACGATTTAGATCCTAGTGTTGCAGTAGCGTGTTTCTCACAAAGCCTCACTGCATTGGCTTTCATCGAGAAAGCGTACGTGGTTCATGAAGGAGACTGGATCTTAGTACAAGGGGCAACCGGAGTGGTAGCATCGTGGCTCTGTAGGCTGCTGAGATCGGTCGGAGCAAGAGTTATCGGAACTGTTAGGAGCGCTGAGAATGTGCAGAGAGCTACTGATTTCGGGGCCGAATTCGTTGTTATTGCTCAGGATGACGATGTTGTCATACAAGTCATGGAGATTACTGGTGGTGCGGGCGTAGCTGCTGTATTTGACGGTCTGGGGAAGGCGACTTTTGATCAAGGTTTGAAAGTATTGGCAAGAGATGGCACAATGGTCAGCTATGGGAATAGCAGTGGAACTGTGACGGGGTTTGAGATAGAGAGATTGAAAGAGAAGAACTTGAGGTTGATGAGGCCGAGTGTATTTGGGTATTTGAGAACAAGGGAGGAATTCGTGGGATTTGCAGAGAAGTTGTTTCAGTCTATGCGGAGCATGGAAGGTCAGGGTGTGGGAGAAGTGGGAAATGTGATACCGCTGCAGGAAGTCAAAAGAGCACACGAGGAACTCGAGGGACGAAAGACAACTGGAAAATTGCTTCTGAAGATTTGAGATGGCTATTGTACAGAAAATTTTGAACCAACAGACGCAGGTGGAGAATATTTCGTCTAAGAAACTAACTCTAACTCAATCCAAGTGCAAGGTTCAATAATAGAACCTAGAATCATCAGGACACAGCTTACCTAGACCTCAAGGGTGCGGCCGCCCCCTGTCTCTTTGGTCATACTCTCCATGTGGTCTTCAGGAGCTGTCAGCCTCGCTTCTCTGAGGCCCTACCGCTGATGTGTGATACCTATTTGGGCAAGCATTGTCAGATTGACCTTCACTAAGCCGAAGGTCCAAGTCACGCCGTGGTCTTGATGAGGTCAGTTTGTGGCTGAGGGGAATAGTCTACAATCCCTAGAAATATATTTAAGTACCTGAAGCCCTGAAATATTCTAATATTTTCGTAGGCTCGTAGCTATTTCAAATATCCCATACCCAGAACACCACATCCAAAGCTTCGAAATGAGCCATATTACTTCTTCAAGGGTCACCAAATCAAAATCTAAACAGCAGAAGTCACACAAGGCACCTCCCAGTTCTACAGCTTCACCATCCTCAAGCTCCTTGATATCGCTACAAACCTACGTCTCAAACATATTCTATGATATCTTCATCCAAGATCAAGATGATATTGCAGAGATAGCATATAAGCGCAATTGGTCTCATCATGTGAAAGAAAAGTACTTTCCCTCCCAGTCTCCGATTCAAGTTTTCCAATTCATAGTCAGAGTTGGCCTCGCTTCTTAACTACGGTGGATTTGCGAGGCCGGCTCCGAATATTCCTATCGAAACCGAAAAGGTATAGAAATCAGAAACGGCTAACTTTGCTCAGTGGCGACGGGAAACCATTCACCTTTAACTCGTTCCACAACTACATATTCAACAACCTTCGCACCACTCTTACAAACCGCCAGTTGGTTTCTCAATCCTTTGTCGTGGAGCCAACTGAAGCAGACGGTGGCAGGACTGGGACAGTAGCTCATATTTTACAATTGTCTGCTGTGCAAGAGGGGAAAGATGTAGTGGCGAATGGAGTGGGAGTCTTGCAGATTGGATGGGACGAGGAGAATATGAGGAGAAAGGTTACTATGGAGAGTTTTGTTCTGGCTTTTGACTGAGGTAGAGACGATATAAATAATCAACTCCTATGGTAAACTACTGAATATTAGTTATTTGAAGTCTAGTTCGTCTTCCAAAAAAAAAGACCCTTGCGATATTCATTTAGTTTTGTAAAAACCCAGAATTTCTGAACATAAGTGGCACCTGAGCACCGCAAACTGTTCTATCTTCAACTGGGACCATCAATCAGCTCAGTATTCCAGGTATCCATCTCAGAATATCTCAGCTGCATCAAAAGTGAAACCGGAGACGTCTAAGTCCCCTTCAAACGCAATTGCAGCTGTCTGTGGCACCATGCTGAACTTGTTACCTCAAATGGCGTCGACACCTGAGTCTACAAACATATCTTCGCAGTCCTCAACGGCTCAGTCACCGGAATCACCACGGTGCGATCGGCGCGATTGATATTTCTCTCCCAATTGAGGCAGGACAGGCCGCCAATACCAACTTTGCGCCGTTGAGGAAGTGCGTTGTTGGCACTGTCATCAATTGTATGGGAAATGTGTGAGATAGAATTCCGATTGAAGTTTACGCTTCGGTTCAGTATACTGTGCAGCCAAGTAGGGTATCTTCCTCATACTGGAATCAGTGCTGGTGATATCAGGCTGTTTCGAGATTCTTTTGCCAGCCAGGCTCGTTTTGGTGGCTCTTCTGGGAGCGCTTTTGAGGTTTGTTAAGTTGTAATAATACTTGGAAGAGTGACCCTTTGTAGAGATAGAGATCCTGAAGTGACGCCTAGGAAGATGCTAGTTTAGCATTCCTGGTAAGTGTTTCCGTACTTTGTATATCCTTAGAGACGGGTCGACGGCCGACGGTCGACGGCCGACAAGGATTTGCACATTCACTTCGAGCTTAGGGCAGCCAAGAACATCAACTAACTGTATTTCTCATGATTGGTAATTTGTTTCCCAATACTTGCCGCTTTTACACCATCCAATCGTGCACCCATGAGATATTGGGTGGAGCACCGCTAAGGCGGCACCCAAAGATCAACAATATTAGATTATTCAGCAAACGGCTGACGGCATGTCGGGCCTCTTAATGATCGACCCCGAACACTACAGTACCAAGAAGCGTATTGCGACAGGGATGTGCGCAAGCCCCGTCATCATATCTTCAGTGCACCAGTGGTGTGAGCAACCGCCAAACCATCAATAATCGGTACGAAGAAAGCTTGCAATCTTGGCACTATGCAGACCAAATTATCACCTTGGCTTCTGAGGGTCCTCTCATGACCCGTTGCTTTCGTAATATGGGCACAGATGGTCGGTGGGTCCCTTGCAGATGGTCTGGCGTGAGTCGGTTGCGTAGTGCTCCTCAAACGAGAAAATAGGTTCCCTGCATGCATAGCCGTGTGATTTAGCAGCACGGGCGCGATCATATCATAGCTTGACAATGCAAGCAGGTATTATGTAAGGTCTTTAGACAGAGTTCTTTGATGTTCTACGAAAGGCATTTAATATAAGAACCACCAGTCAGTCGCCTTTGACATCCACAACAATTATTTCAACAGCATCTTCATCGCTCAACACAATCCAATAGGTTTTTAAATCTTCAGTCACTTCATTCCAACATTCAATCGAGCTCCTCACTCAGATAAATAAAAATGGCTCAACAAGTCGACCCCGATCAGTTCACAACCCCCTTCATGCCTACACCCACCAAACGTCGTGACCCGTACCCTGCTATCGACCCTTCCAAGCCATCAAATTCGCAAAAAGGAAAGATTATAATCATCACCGGAGCCAGTAGTGGACTTGGAGCTGTAAGAAATATCACCATCACTTTCAAATTCCATTATTAACTCTTCCAGGCTGCTGCCAGGGTCTGGGCTCGTGCAGGTGCATCCGGTATCGTGATCGCTGCACGAAGAGTCGAGGCTCTTGATAAAGTTGCTGCTCAGCTCAAGGAAATCAGCCCATCTTCCAAGATTTTGCCAGTGAAAGTCGACATCACATCCGAAGGTCAAGTCAAGAACCTCTTCGCCTCAGTGCAGAAAACATTCGGACGACCAGCTGATGTTCTGTTGAACAACGCCGGTTATCTCAAGGATGACCAGCTTATTGGAGAAACGTCTCCAAGTGCGTGGTGGACCGGAATTGTGGGTTTTGTTTCCTCTAACAAGTGAGATTTTGCTAATATAGAAAAGGACGTCAATCTCAAGGGAGCTTATATCATGAACCACTATTTCATTCAAGCCCAGCCTAACCCCAAACAGCCGACTGGAACTATTATCACAGTGTCTTCTGGGCGTGCAGGATTGACTGCTCCTGGCGGGTCCGCGTACAACATAAGCAAGCTTGCCGAGCAAAGGCTTGCGGAGCATCTTCAGCTGGGTAAACTCCACTTTCTCCATCCCTCTTGAACCTAGCTGATCAAGAATCGAAATAGAATATCCAACTCTTCGTGTCTTTACCACGATGCCAGGTATCTCACCAACAGAGATGGCCACCGAGTTCTGGTTGCAATTTGCGCATGATCATGAGGATCTGACTGGCATGCTTGCACTCTACCTTGCGCAGCCGAGAGCAGATTTCTTGAAGGGCAGCATGGTCGGTGTCAATTGGGATGTTGATGAGTTGGAGCAACATAAGGATGAGATTATTGCTAAGAAGCCGTTCCAGACTTCTTGGTTGCCGATCTTGCCGTTCAATGGTGGAAAGGGGTTGGGGGCTTAAGCGAGACGAAGGGGCGAAGGAAATCAGCAAGATACGTTCATATTTGAGGGAGCATGGCAGTGTTGAGTCAATAAAATTCTTCTCTTCTGTTAGTAATCAGGATCAAATGTCGTATAATGTAATATATAGCAGTTTTCCTTACCTGGAAAATCAGTGAGGGTAGCGAGAAACTATCCGCAACATAAAGACATTGTAACTGATCCAGATACGGACGAATAAGAATATTTACCGCCTTCTTTTGAGCAAAAGCCATCTTGCAGGCCGAATTTAGATAGGTTTTACAAGTGAAAGTGATTTCTCTAAACTAACTCAACGCAAAACTCCAGTACAGCCCGTTACGGTCCGCCCAAACAATGAAAAGAAATTCGAGAACAAAAACTAAACAGACTCTAAAGACCTAAAATCCACCCACCCACACACCATGAAACTCCCCTTCCGTCCCTCCCACTCAAGTTTACCTTCTATGAGTTATATCCTCAATCGCAGGAGACCTGCCACGACAGGAGGTCTACAGGTGTGGTGCCACCGCCCGGAAAGGTGCAAGGCTGTGAGAAGTCACCAGTGTACTGGACATTGCCAACGTTCGCGCCGCAAATGCTATCGCTGTAGACGTTGACTATAACCTGATTTAGTAAATAATTTCGAGCATGAAGGGTTGAAGTGAAATACCTTGGCAATTATTCCATCCCGCAGCCTCGTAGTAAATTGCGAGAGTATAAAAATCCGCCGGGTGGCAAGCGCTCAAGAAGCCGCCCGTGGGGGTGGCAACGAATTCTGATGAAGGTGGTTGGCCTTGATTGTTGCCTGGGGCGCCCCACCAGCATTGATTTTCGTCTCCTGGCTGTAAGGTTTTGAAGAGAGTGAAGCTGAGGACGGGCCAGGCTTGGGGTGGGTCTCTTTCTGCTACAAGAGCTGGGGCAGCAGCAGTAGTGCTGGCTAGGAGAGCCATGGAGATGAACGCGGTAATGGAGGTGAAAGAAACCATTTTAGTGTTATGAAAATGGGTTTAGAAATATATTTGAAGAGGTTCAAGTAGCTTGTATTAGTGTTTGGATTGCAAGTCATATAGATGAGAGATAGGGTCTGGAATGGCTCATTTTATAGATGAACAGAGCCATTTCTTTATTTCGTAACTCTGAACACACCCCTGATAGCTGGTTATGCACCAATTCGGAGAAGGATGACCTCTTATGATACCTCTGAATTTTACGTTGATATCCTTTGCCAGGTCGTATTTCGATTTGTTGACAAGCACTTCCTCGTCAACGAATCGTTTCCACAATCGTTTAGGCAACGGAAAATACCCACTAGAAGCTGACTCGTGACTGGGCCATTGTGAGAAATGATCAGCTATCGCTGAGTTCTGTTGCTCGTGAGGATCGAAAAGGTTACACGAACGAGGCGCGGACACGATTCCTGGCCGACAGTCCTGAATCACTTGGCGTGATGCGAGCTCCTGAGACGCTTCCACGTGTTCTCCAGGCTTTCACCGGGTAATCCTCCGATTTTACGACTTATACCCAAATAGATACAGCAAATAGGTGGTTTGGGTTTCTAACTGCATAGCCCCAAGTGGCTTTTGCCAAGCGTGACCTGTAGGGCTGAGCGAGCCATCTGCCCACAAAATCGCCATTTCAGTTTCAGGTGTATTTTAAGAAGCGTTATCTTGTGCATGGTTCTTGTACCTGTTTTGAAACCCAACGCTTAAGATTTATAGCGAAATTTTTTATCTTGTGACAAGTAAAATGTAGTTTGAGTCAATGTCCCTTGAAACCACGTGATGGCAAGATTCGCGGAGGGTCTTCTTCATGGTTGACACGCATTGTTTGAAGTTACTTTGCACCTCTTCAAGCTTCATACATACGCGAAATGCGCTCTTGCAGCATTTCCCCAAGATTGACTTCGAAGCACCTTGAGGACGGGTAGAGCCTCTCTAAATATAGAAGGCCTTGAGTCAGCATTTTGGCTATTTTACAACCAATGAGAAGCTCGGTCTTGGCTTGTGGCTGCTCTAGAAAAGCGATTACGAGGTGCCTGCGAATGGGAAGGTTGTGTAACCACCGCGACTGTTCAGCACAGAATCACGAGATGGTCAGCCTGACTAAGACCAAGCTGTTAGGGCTTTCGAGGTGTTTAGCTGAAAGTATTCGTTGACTCTTGGCGGGAAGAGCTTGTGCTAGGAGAATAACGCTTGGGGAATCTCACTAAAGTGCTGTTGGAAGATTGGTTTGAGGTACTGGATAATAGCTTGGATAAAGCGGTTAGATTCAAGTCCTTGTAGGTATTTTATCTTCGATAAACGATCTACAGTCTGCTTCGATTCTGGTTTGTCTGGTGGAGCTATAGCTAGCCCTATGGTAGATATAACTATACACGACACAGAGAATGTTTTGGGTGTCAGATAGTAGTAGCCCCACCTTCGCAAGCCATAAGCTAAGTCAGTCAGTATTTAAGGGGTATAAGATCCGAAGCGACTTGCGAGTACATCCTAACTACTTCAGATGTAAATTTTATCACCAAAACACATATTTAATTTTTTCAATGATTTGATATTGTGTTAGTGACGCCAAACCTTCTTGCGATTCTCTAATCGACTGCACTCATCCGAAAACAACACCTCCATCGTCATCGTCTTCAGCAATATCTTGCCATTCATACATCAAATCGCACCTCATCGTATACTTCACCCCAGCCGTCACCCGGTCACCGGAATGCAGAAGACCCTTATGTTGAAACACAAGAGCTCTCCCAGCCTTTGGGTCGACATCCAACCTTCTCTTCAGGTCACTCGAAGAGAAAGTCGTGGCCCCACCTCTCAGAATTTCCCTGTCTTCCTCCTTCCAGTCTTTTGACTCCGGTATGCCCAATGCCTGCGCTGAATCATTCAGATACAGATGTATCGTATAGAAACTTTTGCTCGACCCATCTTCCGTTTCATAGCTCCCATCACAATGCTCTACAATCATTAGTCATATACCAACACCACACTACTGTTAATTATATGAGAGGTACCTTTGAAGAATTGCCCAACCCCATATCTCAAAAATCGCATCTTCTCATTCGGGCCTTGTTCCGTCAACTTCCACCTCCCACCCTGCCTTTCTTTCCCAACCACACCATCATACTCCTTCCCCTCAAGAAGATTCAGATAATCTCTCATTCCTTTTGCTTGCAGAATTCTGTTGAAGAACCTCTTAACCACTTCCTTCTCGTCCCAAAGAATCCTGCCAGAATCTCGATACTCAATTGCCAAAATTTCGTGTCTGCGACCTGTTCGAACGAGTGCTTGTTTCCATCCCTTGCTCCCACCAGCCGCATCATTTCCATGCTCTTCTAAATGAGCACCGGTCGATAACTCGGCCATGTGAAGTAATTGGTCACACTCTGTTTGAGTGAGAACATTGTCGAGGACTACGGCGTATAAGTCCTTATATTCCGGCAGAGGCGAGTTCTTGAAGTCAATCCTGGACATAGTGATTTGAGATGGGTCTGTAAGTGGTGCTAGAAATGAATCTGGTATATCGACGGGGAAAGAAGGGTGTTCTGTGATTGGGATGGTGGGGTAGAGTTTGGCGGCTTCGGCTTTAGTGAGGCCTTGCTGCATCGCTGCGGAGCGCAGCTTTTGGAGGATAGACGACATCGTGGGGGTTTGAATTGATCTGGGGGAGAATATGGGAGTACATTTTGAGCTTCGGCGATGCGAATAGCTTGTACCGATTGTGGAAAATGTTTCATTTATGATGTTCTTGGTTGCGGAAGAGTCACCAATGTGGGGTTGCTGCCTGGAAGTGGCACAGTGCACAGCCTGCTAACTAGGAAGCTCACTCGGTGAGAAGCTGGCAAGCCAAGAACCTCACAGCCATAACTGGCGCGCCTAGAAGTTCCCCGTCATCGTATCTACGCACGTGTAGCCGCGACGAAATTACGAGCTGTGTTGCCAAGAACTTTCTCTCCTAGGTTTTCACGTGTAAAGTCGCGAGATCGCCAATGTCTCCCCTGAATCCTTGAACTGCAAATACTTTATGTCTTTCTACTAGATTTATAGTTTTTGAGAAATTTACAACAGACTTCGAAACAAATGAAAATCACTTGAAGGGTTAGATTCGAATTCTCCCTCTAACCAATGGACGAATGGACGAGCTGCTCGCAGATAACATGCCCTCGAAATATCTTTATCGAATTCACGTCTCAGTCTTCTATAATCATTCATTTGACCCAGCCCAAATTAATTAATATTCCATATTTCACGTCGCGTGAATTTTCGAGTATGATTGCTCATCATATGTTGTGCTCGAGATGGCAAGAGAAAATGTTTTCCAAGATATCTATCAAGCTGATTCGGTTGTTGAATGCGTAAGGAACTTTGAAGAGGATGTCTTCGAAGTCGACGTGCTCGTATGTAGTGTAGACTTTGAGGAAGTTGCTTTCGAGGACGTCTTAGTCGAGTATGTTTCCTCTGTGGTTGATACAAACTTAGTAGTTGTTTTTGATGTCGTTTGAGAGCTGGATTTCGAGGTAGATTTCGTGGTGGGAGTAGAAGTGGAGTGTGAAGAGGTACTAATTATCTTTGACATCGTATGAGAACTGGATTTTGATATAGACTTCGTGGCGAGACTCGAAGCAGAGCGCGAAGAGGTAGTTGCCGACTTTTTCGTTGCCACAGAAGTACTGCTCGTAGTCGGATGGGACTCGAAGTCGTAATAATCGATGATATAATCAGTCGACGAGTAGTTCAGCGTCACCTTAAGACCCGCAAGATCACCATAGCAAATGCAATCTGAAGGACTTTGTGAAAGAACCCACTGGAAGCCGGGATATTCAGAGCAGAATCCCGCGCACTCGCCGATGATCCCGAGGATAGCCAACGCTGGCTGCGCTGGCTCAATGGTTAAAGGCCCGCAATAGGATGCGGCTCCGCCGCTACAGGAAGTTAGCACTTGTTTTCTTACAAATTTCAAGAGCCGAATTTTTGAAATTGGCTCTGTAGCTCAACAAATGGTAGACAAAAGAAGTGGCGGGGAGGGAGAAAGGGATGCTTACTCGGCGCCCCCTGATACAGCGCCCGCTGGACAAGTAAAGACGCCCCAGTCCTGTGCTTTTGAGGGCCTTCCTCCCGGGTTCCACGCTTCGAAAAAGTCGAGAAAAGTCACGCCGGGTGTCGCTGCTGGTAGGTCATCGTGGTTGAGGTCGCCAATATACCAGCACTCGCAGTTGCTAACAACATTTTCCGGGTTCCAGATGCCAGCCATCAGTCCATCGGGAAACGATGTCGTCGCGCAGTAATCTGGGCAGTCTGTCACGCTATCTTTATTGCTGGCCGCGAGTAATAATGTGTCACCCCAGACTAATGACGAGCGTTCGATCCCGCCGCAGGCCCATATTGTGTCGTTGTAAGTGGGCGACTCGATATCAATAATCTCAAGGTCTCCGCCGCAGCCGCCTGGGACGCCGGATACAATTTGAAAGAGAAGGGTGATCAGTGCGAGTAGCTGATGAAAGATTGTGCGTTATAAAGTGATAGCCATTGGTACTAAGACTAGACGAGGGAAACGGACAACTTTCTATGAGAGGGAGTGCGAACGGGAACTTGGCAGTCAAAATGAGCTGTATCTGATATATACGCCGCCTGGATGATGAGGTTTGGCTTAGTGACCTCCTATGTGGTAAGACAGTTTTATTTTTCACGCGAATCCTCTTGTATGGTGCAAGTGGCGTTCTTAAGATTATATTTTAAACACCATGGCACTTCCCGACGAAGAACAGCGCCGAGAGCGTGCATAATGAAGTTAATTAAAAAATGAAACCGGTCGTCTCTAGTCATGAATCCTGGAAGCGGTACAGAACACAATAAAACTAGTGCGTGCAGAATTGGTTTAAGTGTTCATTGCTTGTGCGGTGAGAGCGAGACTCACTGCCAGGACCCGTGGGCGCATGTGCTGTTCACATAGACAGCCCCATCCTCCCCCTTCCCACTTTTAGAATGCCTCCCTGTGCTTGATGCTGCTGTTATCTGTGGGAATGCTCGTGTGGTGAGAGCGAGATAGGTCCTGCTATGGATCTTAGGTTTGCTGGTGACGGGGCTCTTTTCGGTCAACCAGAAGTGGGTATCTGTAAGTTGAAGAAGGTTTTTCATGTGCTTACACCACCGTTCTTCGTTGTTCGATGCTAACCAAATACTATCTCTAGGCCTTTCTCCAGATTGCTGTGGACTTTTGCTATTGCCTTCGCTCGTTCCACGAGCTGTAGCTCTTGAGATTCTCATTGAGGTATGATATCGATGCTATCACTACTGAGAGGTATGGATGTAAGCATTCCGTCTACTGAATATTAAGTTTAAACTTCGCGCTGGTTGCCTCTAGCTAACGTGGAAAGTGATCAATCGAGCAACGCTGCACGGGCAATTCGACGACTTTATCGACAGGTCCGCTCGACGGGTTGCAGGTGGGGAACGTCATGCTGTTACCACAGCCAAATAGCTCATCAATAAGCACACCAATCTGTCAACTGCGGCTGAGTGGGAGGACACATGAGGCATTTTTAGGCGGGATCAATCAGTTATGCAACGAGAACGTGAACAACTGTCTCGTTTTCATTCCTCGTTGGCGATGAAATCTTGCATCGAATGCTCTTCTGTTATTATAATTTTCCTATCTAAGTACGGGTTTCTTGTAAAGTACGTAGGGATCTGTCGGATGCCGTTCAGGAAGGATCGATTGAAGAGCTCAGAAGCTACGCAAACTAGATATATATATATGAAACCAGCTAGTGGAGGCCCCAGCCTTAAAAAGGGGGTAAAGCACGTGATACCAAAGTGCCAGGCTTTACCTTCAAATAAGAGCTTTAGCTCATACTTAGTTTAGTTCTTCAGCCCAGTAACAATATCCATTTTGTGTATAATTTGAATTCCATTCGACTCTACAAGCTCGAGTTCCTGGTAGGAGCTCGCACATTTATTTGACCACGCGCATAAGCTGTGAGAGCTTTTACACCCACGAGATCCGAATCTGATCTCCCAAATTGAGCCTTTTTACCTCAATGATAAACAAGCTAATGAAAACTTCCAAATGGATGAGCTTCCTTGCAAACTCCAACATTACCAGCTCTCAACTCGGGTTTGGATTATCATAAACCATGAAGTACGCCCCATACTCTCCCTCAAACCCCCATTGAGCAGTATCCTGGATAATCCTCTCGACCTCTTTAAATCCACATCTATTATAGATACCCAGCCCAGCTTTATACGCCATACAGAAAACCGGGAGTCCCATTTTATTGGCAGCCTCGATCCCACTCATCACAAGCGCAGTAGCAATCCCTTTCCCCTTATTCTTTGGATGAACAGCAAGATAATCTAGTTCTATCCCATCATTAACAATGACTCCTTTGCTCTCAGAATAAGACCTTACTAATTTTAGGACTCTCCCCCAAAATCCGCTTAATAACAACCACGTTCAAATCATCGCTCCCCTGCATCCCCTTCCCCGCCCCCCACCACGCACTCTCCGCCACCTCCTCAATCTTCTTCTTTTCCTCCGCTCCAACATCCGGCACATACCCCTCCTTCCACTCCGGCTCACCATCCGGCGTAGTCAGTCTCCCCTCCGGGAGGATCCAGCGCGCATACCCGACGAATTCGCCAGTCACGGGATCCACAGCTTTCAGATGACGGGTCTTCTCGCGGTCACGAAGGAGGTTGCGAGGTTGGCGCTTGGAGGATTGTTCGATTAAGAAGTCAAGGGTGATGTCTTTGGGCCAACCAAAGCGCCAGTTCGGGTCTTCCCAGAAGGCGGACATGTTGTTGTATCCGAGGGCTGCGCCGTCAGCGACGGTGCAGTGCTCGATTTTCCAGGATGTCATTGTTGCGTTTGATTTTGTAAAGTATTGAAGTTGAGGGTCTTGGTAAGAGCTGGAAGTACAAACGGTGGTTTTAAGCTCGCTGCGGTGACATTCTAGTATGAGTTCTACTATGATGTTCTCAAAAACGGTCGATATATGTGGAAGATTGAGAAGATATATGAGAAATACAATTAGTTATATTTCTACTTACTTTAGCTACTAAGGAAATATAAGAAGGCTAAGATAACTCCTAGGATTAATTATTAGGATTAATTTATATAAGCTATATATTAATAACCTAGATTACTATAATAAGGTTTATACTAAAGGCGGCAAAAAGCGCGATAAGTATAGTAGATTTATCCGCCTATATAGTATAGATAAGGGAATAGTTATAACCCTTAATGTCAAGCGCCCCCAAAGCAGGGAATCACAAAGAGAGTGCCAGAAGGTGGTATCGATGCCAGTATTGTATACGCTTCACAAGTGTCCTCTCAAAATCGTACACAAGCTAAACTCTACTCCTTTACTCCTAAAGCTGCGAGCCCTTATAAGGGGGTTCCTGCACTGGCCACGTAACTAGGCCGAAAGGGGCCCGACTGCCCTGTTGCCTTGCTGCCTTGTCACGTGCCCGTGACACTTAATCCCTTCTTTTTAAAAGCAAACGTATAAAAGCTTAAGCTAATTATATAAAGAAGAGCGTAGAAAGTACTTTTTAGAATAGGAAATCTTAAAAACACAAGATTACTACTTAATATTTTCTACCTCTTTAATACCTTTATAAGTAATATTATTATAGAATATGCCTTTAAGGAATCTTATAACTATCTTAATAAAGAGGACCTTAATAAAGATTTCTATTATATAATAGATTTAATATATTATATAAGCGCTATAGTAAAGTAATTTAGCTAGCTAATACCCCTATTACTCTTAATTCCTTAATCGATTACTATAAGGGTAGATAAATGTTATAGTAAATATAGTATTATTATATTTAATAATAATAAAGGTAATGTTTAGCCAAAGGCTTAGAAAGAGACAAAAGAGAGCACCCGAGGAATAGCTGAGGTCACGTGCAGAATATGCACGTGACAATAAAGGTATAGCTATATTTATAGTATTATAAAACGTAAGTGTGTTTATAGTTATATATACTACTTAAAAGTATTAATATAATTATTATAGTACTATAAAGAGAAAGTTTATAATATTATAAATTATATAAATAATTATAAAGATAAGTAAATCCTAACTATATTTTATAATATCCTCTTAAGTAAACTATTACTAGTAAAGAAGAAGCTCGATTATATTTACTAAGAAGACTAGACCTTTATTATTAATAGGAATAGAAACTATAGCCTAAACCCTAAGCGTTATTATATTTTACCTTCTTAATAAGCTAGTAAAGCTATAGTATTTAATAAACGAACTTTAAGTAGTAAATATAATAACTAGTATAGAGCTTAAGTAGTTGCCTTATCTAAATAGAGTAGTATAAGAGGGACTAAGATTAGGCTTTAGTGTCTTATATAAGCTATTATATATTACGCTAGATAAGACGTTAACCTTTATTAATAGTGAGAAGATATAGCTTATATGTGAGGCTTAATAGCAGTGTGCTACGCAAGCTTTAAGTAAGGCTAGAGAAGTGTATCTAACGTAATAGAGTCCTTTAGCTCTCAATACTCAATTTTAGTATTTAAACTAATCGATGCCCTTCTCAAGGGCTCATAGGACACGTCTTATATCCTCTAGCGTAACGCAGGGACCACGCAGGCGCTATCCTAGAATAGCTTAACACGCCTAGACCACGCTTCCACGTGATCCTAAGTCCTGCTCGTCATACTATATCTATAAGTCTTTTATATTAAAACCCTTTAGTCTTCCCCTCTCTACGAAAATTCCACTTAGAATACTAGATTAATAACCCCTCTTTGCCTTACTACTTTATCTTATTCTCTAAAGGTTCCTATTAATATATTAGTATTAACTTAGCTTATAGCGAGCTATATATTTACTTGAATACTATACTCTCGTAATATAGAAGTAATAGGCCTATTAAGATAGTTTTATTTAAGATAAATAAAAGTAATATTAAGTTATAGTATAATATATTTGTCCTATATCCAAAGCTAGATAGTAAAGGTATTCGAGTTATATTTAAGCATTAAAAGCGTCGTGGGAAAAGGCTCTTATAAAAGCCCTATAGAATAATAATAATTTAACTATAGTGATGTTTACTTCTTAGAACTTAAGCCTTTAAACTAGGACTAAAAATAACTATTTTAGAAGAATAACATATAGTAGAAATTAAACACAAGGTATCTATATTATAATAGCCGATAAATAGATTTCCTTAATCAATATAAAGCATATGCTTAGACTCTAAAAATATTAGTAAGCTACAGAGAAGTCAATTTGTGAGCTATAAGCTTAGAGGATATAATGGCTATAAGTAGTTCTCTATTCCCCTCCAACCCAATATTTTTTAGGTGGGGGGGTTAAATTTATAGAATGCTGTTCATACTAGACAGATGTACGCAGATCCAGAATATCGGCGACTGGTTCTTCCAGACGGCGAGGTTTTTTCGAAAATAGAAGAGTCAAGGGTCATGATTGGCTATGATAAGGACTTTATTGCTGATGGGAAATTATTGTAAAGACGGCTATAAGCTTGTTTTTCCCGTTTAGGTATAAATCCAGTTGGTCTAGTAGGTAGTTGAGAGAAGCTGATAATCTTCTTTTGTGCGTCTTCGCTGCTCTGCTATGTATCTCCTCGTGTGATAAGCGTCCTAAGCATGGCCTTATGTTTCAACCTTCGCTATCTATCATTTATTTTGTAGTTTAATAAGAATCTGAGACAGAGACATTGATTAATTATCCCATATTGTTAGCCATGTCATTGCGATACCTATATGCCTTCTTAATGAAGTCTATTATTGGCATCTCCACCTCCTAATCAAGAGCTGTACCCATTCCTTCCCTCAACACATCCAAACACCTTCCCACCTCTCCCAAACATCCTTCTCAAGTCCCCAACCACAGCATCCGCACACTCCCATGCAGCAAAATGCCCACCATGCACAAACTCACTCTCCAACACCACCGGTCCCAACGTCCCATTCCACGCCTTCGGCAATAGAATCAAATCCTTCTCAAACCGGGCCACGCCCAGCGGGACATCACTCCACTCTTTCGCCTTCTCAAACGCACTCGGAACCTGATGCTCATTCTCATAAAACAGATTCAAGCATGCTGCCGGGCCAGCAACAGAGAAATAATAGATACTGACCCAAGTCAAGACTTCGTCATCACTCCAAGGATAGTCGTCACTCCACTCGACTAATTTCTCATAGATCCATGATAAGAGCCCGATGGGGCTATCAGTCAAACTGTAGGCCAGTGTTTGCGGTCTGCTGGATTGCAGAAGATAGTACGCGTTTCTACGGGTCGAGAATTCCTGTGTGCGTGCGAGTCCAGCGAGGTCTTTGTCGCTAAGAGGAGTGGTCTGCATTTTGGCGTGAAGCTCTGGATACGTTGTTGCAGTTGGCTCGGCAGGGGCGGCGTTGTTGAGGTGGTACGCTTTGCAGTGCTTCGGGCCGTACTTCATGGCAATGAAGCGGGTGATGAGATAACCCAGGTCGCCTGCTTGGACGACTTTAATGCGGTTAGAATTTGGATAGCATCAAAAAGAGAGTATTACCATATTCATTGTATCCAAGAGTGAGCATCAGCTTGTGGTATGTTTCTGCATGTTGATCGACATTGAATGCTTTCTTACTCATGTCAACATCATCCGAGGGACGGAGGAAGAGGCATACTTTCTTGCTTGCAGACGAGAACCCGAAATCAATCAAGCTAGGTGCTACTACATGGAATGCAGCGCCATCCTTTCCTCCATCTGCCAAAAGAGGCAGCATCTTCGTAACTTCCAGAAAACTTGAAGGCCAGCCATGAAGGAAGAGAAGGGGGATAGCATTAGTGACTTGACTTTTCTGGTGAATGAAATGAATGTCGTATTTGCCGAAGCCTTCAACCTCGATATTGGCAGTGTATTGTGCGAGCTCGTTGAGCTTGGCTTCGACTGCCCGCCAGTTGAAATGATGCTGCCAGTAGAAAGCTAGCCGCTTGATTTCCGAGAGAGGGACACCGCGAGACCAGGGGCTGGTAGGGTCGAGGACTTCGGAGGGCAAGTCTGTTAATGCCAATTTTTGCTGCAAGCGCTTAATCTTGTCTTCTGAGATGGAAATCTTGAACGGTGTGATGGAAGCCATTTTTACGGCATGCAATGAGAAGAGATTGAAAATAATCAACAGTTGAAAAGGAGATGTGGAGGATACTTTTATAAATTTACCAGAGAGAGCCAAGCATTTTTGGAATATGGTAAGGGGGGTGGGGACAAAATGACTGTCTGGGGTGTGATTGGGTCGAGCGTATCTTGGTCGTGCCAAGGATGCAAGAAAAATTGCCACGAAGCCACTTCAGATGAAGCACTTAGAAGTTGGTTGTCTCAAAATACGCATTAGCCAATGGTATTATTTCTTTGTCATGCGTATATGTGATAATATCCATGATAGGAGTACCTCAGTCTAGTTAACTCTTCGAATGTAGCGCTACTATGCTGTCTCCAATGATGTCTCCCTTTTGTTCCTCTCTACTCCTTTTCCGGCTATAAAAGGTTCCAAATGATGATAACTGTCCACCAAGTCGTGA
This sequence comes from Hyaloscypha variabilis F, assembly GCA_002865655.1. Taxonomy (NCBI): domain Eukaryota; kingdom Fungi; phylum Ascomycota; class Leotiomycetes; order Helotiales; family Hyaloscyphaceae; genus Hyaloscypha; species Hyaloscypha variabilis. Next base: position 962,586 of record KZ613956.1, on the reverse strand, counting down.
TAAAGCACTAACAAGATATCCCAAATCGGTAGTAGATCCAAGACCAACACTAATGCAACATTGTGACCCTGCTACGGGACCGGAGGATTCATCATTCTGGTACTTCCTGCCATTAACACCGAACTCGAGCAAGCTTCCCAAAATAGCAAAAGCACCATCAAGATGCGTCCTTACTCTAGTATCCACCCCCCAAAGAACCTCAAAAGCAATAAACACAATACTTCCCAAAATAGCCAGCTCCCAGCTCCTCGCTGACCGATTAAGAGCATCATGAAGCGCCCGAAGAGCGATATTATACTGCTTCATTGAATATTCAAGTACTATCTCTGATGACTGAGAGTGATAATTATTCCTGCTCATAGCACCAATTGCGAGGGCAGCATGACGTATGCAGGGCTCTGTGAGAGCAGCCTTCAAGATTACACTCTCCCAGACTGGAGACTCGAAATAGAGAGAGAATTCTTTGGCACAAATGTTGATGAAGTAATCGAAGTGAGAGGAATCGTAGGCATTGAGCGCGATAGTGCTGAGTTGGTTGATTTTCAGGTTTGTGGAGTGCGAGGACTGGTCCTGTATAGTTTTCTCCGGGACTTGAGAAACAACGGATTCGAAATCACATTTTCGGCCAGTGGACATGCAAGGTGAACATGATGGCAGACTCTCGTCGCACTTTTTATGCCTGATTCTATGGACTGTAAGCAATAGGATAGGTTCATGATCCGAGAAGTTTGTTACAATTAGAAATCCACGCCCTAGTAATTTGCCACTCTCTACCACTGGGTATAGAGAGGTTAAAATGGAGAGGGTACACTTACTTGCACGTCAGACAGCCCGTTTTGACTTTCCGAACTCCCCTAGCACCCTTGCGGGATTTCTTGGGCCTCGTGTCATCACTATGCATAGTGGTCTGCTGGTACCTATTTAAAGCTATGGTGGCAGATAAATAAGCCAGTCTCTACTCCCTATAGACACTCGAAACTAACGCAAAGGGAAAATTGGCAGATAGTGCGAACAGAAGAAGTAGATGTGGACATGAAAAAGGTGAGAAATAGAGCGGAGTTGTAGATTGAGCTAATACTAAATTACGATTGGTTGCAGCGTAACTTGAGATCAGCTAAACCTTATATAGTTAGCAGTAGCGCCACACTGGCACAGGACGCTAGTCTAAATCCCTTATGATCAGGAAGGATCGCTAGACACGTCACATCTTCGAGATTCGAGGGAGTTGTGGCATCAGAAGCCTCTGTAGAGAGGATAGCGATCAGTAGAGAGCTCGAAGTTCCGGTCATGGTCTCGTTACCTTGCGATGGAGCTTGTGTTGCGCCCTGCTGTGAAGCTGTGGCGGCTGCGTTTGCATGTTCGACCGTAGTCAGTTTGTCTTGAGAGATGTGATGTCAATATCATCCCGTAGCCAAATGTAAAGTTGGCTTAACTTCACGTGCGATAGAACCACTGCCTAAATGCATTTCTTCTCCTGCTATCGGGCCCTCCATCTTGTTGATCGATGGTGAAGGACGCCTTCCCCAAATGTTCGTCGCGGCTGGCTTGAAGTTCAACGAGACACCGTTTTCCTTGGAGTTGGCTGTGCAAAAGAAGAAGAGTGGCTACGGGGAGGGAAGGAAGCTTGATATAGCAGGGTCGAAATTTAGGACAAAGGAACCCGTTCGTTCCTTCCCAAACGCGCAGGCCCTCAAGCCAAACAAACGGCTTTAAATTTGAAATAAATTTGCCTCAACGTCATCGTCTTTCAACCTTTCTACCCTTCACAATCGTGCAAGGACGTTGCTTTCTTTGATCTTTGCTCCTGTTTGGGTTTCGGGTTCTGTCATGGGGACGCAGTTGGAAGGCGAAACGCACCCTCAATCGAGAGGGAAGGGGCCATAACAAAGGAACTCAGGTTCTCATGAACGATAGAACAATTTGAACGCTAATAATATGAGACACACTGACCATCTTGTCAACTCTCCAGTATTTATTTTATGATTATTGTACCCTTTTTTTTACGATCAGAATCTAGTTGTGCATTAGTCCTAAGAAATGATCTCCATATCGTCAGCAGGTTGGAAGAGATCCAACGTGTCTGACATGCTTGGGATTCGCCGAGATTCATGATAGATCCCGCGATGTTCATCCTACAAAGTGTTAGCTTTATGATTGGCAGCGACAAGGAAAAACATACCAAGTTGTGATGAAAGCAATCCTCAGAGCAGAAAAGGGAGAAGAATTCCTCTTTTTCACAATCCTCGCAGATTCCTACTGCATCCGTATCTCCAGGTGGACCTGTCTGCGGGTAGTAGATGCAGCGATTGCCCATGCAGCAAGCATGTTCATGGCGATCATGCTCATCCTGCAATCATCAGCTCTTAACCAGGACTAAGTGAAAGGAACCGCGAAACTTACGAAATCTTCATCAGCATGCTCCACCGAGCAATAAACATACCGTCCCCTCTCTCCGCCCTTCCGGTGCAACCACTCACAGATCGCACATTCAATCGTGTCCCCCAGCAAATTAACCTCGTTGGCACAGCCATCCAGACTACACTGCACCATCTTCGGGCTCGGCTCTCTGTCCAGATTCATCCTCTCATGCTTCTCCTCTTTCTTCGCCTTGGCCTTCGAATGCGCACTCTGCGCCATCTGTAGCTCGCTGATCTCCCGCTGCAGCACATCGATCTTGCTTGCGTGCGAGTCTGCTGCTTCTTTCTTCATTGCTGCGAGAACCTCATCGTGTGGGACAAGAGCTTCGAACATGCGTGCATATTTGACTTTGAATGCTTTCTGTTGTGGAGAGTCGGCCCAGGCGGGGCGGCAGTAGTAGTTCATGTAGATATGTGCTCGTTCTTCTTGAGATCTGGAGTTGTTGATGGCGGAGGCGAACTCTGCTGCGTCGGGATTGGGAGCAAGGTTCTCAATAGCGGTAGCATAATCCGAGAGGATATCGGCTGTGGGGCGACCGCTGTCGAATTGGTGGGCTGTTGCTGATTTCAGGGAGAAGATTTGAGGGGTGTCTTTCTCAAGGGGCTTGCAGAGGTCTTGCTTGAGGTATTCTCGGAAAGAGGATAGAAACAGGGCGTGGACTTCTGCTAACGAATAACCGTTGGGGTTGTTGAACTTCTCCGTCATTGCAGCTCGGTATTTGGGGAGATTCGATGACCACGCGTCAGGATCGGAGGAGAGGTAGTATTCTCGATATGCTGCTCTGATTTGATCCTTCTTCTGAGCACACCTCTCGCAGTTTGGCTGGCCAGAGTGAGATCCATGAGGTTGAAAATTCTTTATGGATTGGAGAGTAGCTTCTAACTGTGCCTTGGAGTGGCGAAACTGCTCGCCCTGTCTGATTCTCTGGTCCAAGGTGAGCGGATATCTGGGCCCGGAGGAGGCAAAGCGGCCAGGAGGGCCACCATGGCTGCGGATCTGAAGCTCCAGGCTAGTCATTGTTAGCTTTGCGGTGAAGACATGAGGTCTTTTGCTGATGGTGAAGGCAAAGAGGAAAGAAATGAATCACGTGTGCGTCACGTGTGGATGCGAGACTCACTCCATGGCATCCCCGCCTCTCATCGTTGCGTCCAAGCTGTTTTGACGATCATTTGTGTCCTCTGAACTCTAGCTTTCGTCCTGTTCGCCGAGGAGATTACTTCTCTGCGCTTGAGATTGAGATGGAGACATTGCGAGAGGTTGGACATCGAGGCTCATGCATATTTTAGCGCTGTTCGGCAAAAGGATTTTCCATTCCGAAGCCGTTCTGCTCAGCCTTTCAAGACGACCTTGCACCCACCACCATCCCCTCTGCATAACTCAAGATGGCAAGCCTCTCCCCCATCTACTTTGTTCCTTGGTATAGCTAACATTATCTCCAGGCGGACAAACTACGCGCTCAGCAACAGCTCGAAGCCCTCCAAGCACGATACGTTGGAACGGGGCATGCAGACACGACCAGATTCGAGTGGACCAGCAACATTCAAAGAGACAGCTATGCGAGCTACGTTGGACACCCGCCTCTTTTGAGCTACATGGCTATTGGGATGGGAGAGTGCAGGGAGAAGGTGCGAGCGCAGATGATTGAGGTGAGTCCCAGTTCTCGAGTCTAGTGATGTTTTGGGTGCATGCTGATGGGCAATAGAAAATGATACAGCCTGTTGGAAAGCCGCCGGAGGTGCAGGATTGAGCAGAACAGGGGCTGCATTTATGGAGTTTGGGGGGACGGGATAAAGATTCGTATATGGTGATATGAGGCAAGACTTGGGGAAATGAAGGCACAATACGCCTCGGTAGAAAGATCATGTATGAGTTGGTCCCGCAGGGTTGCCCCCCACAACGATCAGGCTTAAGCCAAGACGAAAATTTCAAATCGAAGAGATAGTTTGCAAGCAATCATCACGATCCGTATTCATATATCATTACGGTAAGCCTGTTGCCGTGCAATAGTCTGCCAAATGGAAACAATAATTCGTCTAGCCATGTCCATCAAATTTCTCTACTGTCTTCTTCTCCCACTTGCTCTTCTACTTGGACCAGGTTCACCATTTTCGGGTTCCTCAGCTGGGGCTTCTTCTTCAACCTCCCTATTCTCTCTAGGCACTTTCCTGACTTCCATGCCCAAGCTGCGCTGTATACGCTTGTCCAAATCATCAGGAGCACCATCTCCATAGACTTGGCGCACCAAATCCTGGATTCCATTGTTACCAATCTCGACTTTGCCCCGGGGACCAACTCTCCAATGGACCGTCTCGTCATCAGCACTCTTCTCTGTAGACTTGTAGATATAACCATGCTTGATCATCCGCGCCAGCATATTTGCCGTCGTATCAAGTCCAGTGTTTTTGCCCGAGTTGAATCTCTCTAGATAGTTCATCAATTTGTGCTCGGGTAGTTCGCCGCCTGTGCTGAGAGATATCAGAGAAACTATCACCGAACATATTCCCATATACGCGGCTTCTTCGTCGGGACTTCCAATGATGGATGGTGGCATGATATCGGCACTTCGGTATTCGGGAGGGAGGATAGTGGTGAGGATCCAAGCCGTGGTTGTTTTTGAGCCGCCTTTGGTCTTCAACGCAGCTGTTCGGAGTCAGTAGTTGCATTTTACTAACCAACAGTATGACTGACCTCTCTTTTCCTTCATCGTGACCTTTTCTTTGATCGGAAGCTCCATCAGTTCCATGCCGAATTTTATTCGCAGTTGATCTTGTGCAGCTGCAAAGATCCTCCTAAAGTTGTTCCCACGCTGCTTGCCAATGACTGATTTGTTAGCTTCGTGCTAGAAGCCTCGAGTTCTACCCTCACCTTTCTCTGTGATTCCCGTTCTCCTGATAGGCAATCTTTGGTATTCGCAGGCCAAAGCATATCGCACGAGTTTCTTCACCAGCTGGTCTTCGCTATTAGGCTCTGCATCTGCATCTGGCATCTCCTCATCCGAGTCCTGCGCTGACTCATCTGATTCATCGTCCGAAGGAGGAGCTCGTCTGCGATTTCGTTGTGTGCTCTGTGTTGGCTCTTCCTCGGATTCATCATCTTCCTGCACCTGCGACGCATTAGAGCTGCTCTATATGGGAAGTTGGACGCTGTACCGTACGTCTTCTTCGAGCTGCAGAAGGCATCTTGATGGAATCTCGATTCTTTTAACTTCTGAAACCAATTATCTAATCCTGATTGTTATCTACGGGGTAGGATCACTAAATCGTAAGGTTGTTGTCGTGGGATGTTCTTCTTCCGAGGGAGACGCGATCGACGCGTTCGTGCAGAAGCACCTTCGGAGGAAAACGCCGACCCTCCGAGACTGCTAAAAAAAATGACCATCACCACAGCTCTCTCCTCTCCACTCCCAGCCACAAATCGCATACATGATTACACGACCTGTGTCGAGGTCGCACATATGCCTGAGCTGTCGGCGAAGCTTGGCAAAACACAAAAGTCCTACAGCATATCGAGTTGCTAGGCAATCAACCTCTGCGAGCACTCAGCAGACTTCACCAGGGCAACCTCAAAATGACACAGCACCAGCCAGCACTGGCAATGTCGTTCGCAGATCAGGTGGCCCACCAAAGGTATCTCACCAACCGCTTGGCCGCCTTCATGGACACCGTGGAGTCAAAGTTCGAGAGAATCTCGAGCAATTACCGACCACCAGCTTAGGAGAAGCAGCGAATGTTATTGTCCTTCGAGATTCTGGCATCACTGTGTACGAGCATAGAGACCAGATGAAAGACAAGAGGGCAGAGCATATCGATATCTTAGGCCAACTGGCAGATGAAAGGGGCTTGGTTGGGGAGGACGAAGTCAACAAGAATATCAATGGCTTCAGGCCCAAGGAAGGCGACAAGCCTGAGACCTGGGATGACATCAATGCCATCGTACGCGGCCTTCAAGATGGTTTCACGCAAACACAGTTGGAAAAATACATTGAGGCCTTCGAGGGAAAACGAGAGCCGATAAGTCCGCCAGAGGAATGGGTCAACGAAGAAGAGACAGCCCCTATTCTTGCAATAACACCTTGGCAGCCCGGCATATCTAACGACACCGAACATTTTGACAACGACCCTCTACGTGGGTATTTCCTTGAGTCGCATACCTCCAAACAACGAGTCATTTTGCGGTTGTTACGAGAATGTTGGATGCTGGAGCTGCCGGAACTCGAGGAAGGCCTTGGACAATTTGAAATCAAAATTAACCTCGATAATCTTGTCGTTCTTTTAAGTAAGTCACTCAACAGTCTTTTGCTAAGTGCTGAACTAACGAGTATCAGTGGGGCCTTCTTCTGTGCTGAGCCGCATACGTACGGAACATCTAATACTTGAAGGGGAAAATCTGGAGGCCTTCACATCTCGAGAAATTATACGAGTTACTACTACCCATGCCAAGAAGGACTTGCTTGTCAAAGCTGTTGAGGAGGCAGTGAAGAGTGTCCAGAAGCGAAAAATTGCCCTCAGTAGTCTTTATCCTGCATCACTGGGGACACCCACCGTGAGCAAGTTACGAAAATGGGCTCGGAAGAACTTCGACGACGACCTTCTGCAAGAACTAAGCCGCATGTCTGGCACGTCCATATCGAGGAAAGCAAACAACAAGGTAAGTGGACTATTCCCTTTTTGAAAAGTAAACTGACAAGCGAAGCTTCTGATCTCCTCAACTGGTAATAGAGGGGACTACTTGCTCACAAAGAATGATTTGGCAACCCGGCTTCTCTTGACATCTGGAAACTTTTCAGATCGAGTCCACTATCAGTTGGCTGCCCATGCACTCAAGTCCGCCGAAGGAGCTTTAATAATTTACCCCACTGCCAAAAATGGCCTTCCGTGGCGAGAAAGGCTCCGCGATTGGACAAGGTGGACGGCGCCTACTGGCAAGGAGAATATAATTCCACATGAACTGCGGGAACCAAATAAGTACCCACTGACCATACTTTTCAGTGCCCCAGCGGAAAGTCGAGAGAAATTGAAACCGGAGAGTACCAAAAAAGCGAAAGCAGCTGAAAAGGGAGTCGAAACTCCTCACTGGAGCATGGACTTCTTTACAGAAACTTCTGTCCTCTTCGGTAGCGTTCTTCACAGCCCAACTGGACAGATCCCTGCCAATGTCTCTGCAAAAATGCTCGCAGACGATTCGTTCGTGCATACGTTCTCTTCGCATGTCCCAAACATATCACGACTACTGAGCAAAAGTCAAACAAAACTCGATAAAGAAGAGGCTGAACACGTTATTCGACATGTTGTCGTGCACTTTCAGCCTAACCCATTTTATGTTCCAACAACAGGCAAAGGACAGGCTTCGAGAGGTCCCCTTGGCTCCGCTACTCTGTCAGCATTTCCTCCGCTCGAGATGGTTTTCGATATTGCAGACAATCCCACCAGAACAGCGAAGTTGAAATACATCCAGGCAGTTGTTAATGAAGGAAAGAAGGATGTCATGCTTCCAGGTAGTGCGGTCGACCTTCGGTTCCATCAACGTACGACAAGCAAGCTGAAGCGGCGATACCTAAAACAAATCGAAGACTTCTTAATGAAGAGCCATTTGGATCTCGCTGGAGTTGGACCATTGGAGACACCCCCATCTATCACCTTACCTATCTCCAGCCACATTTGCCGCGAGCCTGGCTTCAAGGTCCTCGATGGCAAGGATGCGAAGACAACAACCGAAGGGGCGAAAGATTTCCGTGATGTAGAGTATTTGTACACGGGTCTCGAAATCAGACGAACTCGTGCTTTCAATTACAGAGGGTGGTTGCTACTCTACACCAGTATTGAAGGCGGGAAGGCAGGTGGAGCCCGAGGCGAGCTGAGACTTCGGCCCATCAGACATACGCCCGAGAAAGGTACAGAGATCATGCAAGAGGAAGACCTAGTCGGGTTCGCGTACAAAGTCGCACGCATGATCACGAAAGGCGGCGAAGGCAACGAGGCTTTGCACGTACCTGTAATCAAAAGAAACCTGGTAGGGAAAGACACAAGGGTCTTGGACCCTTTGCGCTCTCCTGATATGCTCGTCAGGCAGGTCAGCACTCGTGAACTTGAAGAGCCGTGGTACTTTGGGGACAAATATTTTGCGAAGAGGCCTTTGGAGTGGAGTGGTGATGAGGAGTTGGTGGGTTGGAAGCCGATATTTGAAGCGGAGGGGGAAGGAGAAGCTGGCACTAGTAAGGAGGATGCTATCGATAGTAGGGTTGAAAGCGAGAGCAAGGATGCCGCCATGGGTGGGGATGCGAGTGAGGACGAGCATGTTGCTGTGAGTGAAGATGTAACTGGTGAGGATTCAAGTGATGATAAGCCCGCTGCTGTGGCTGAGGATTTAACTGGTGATGGAGATGTTGGACCGACAAACGACAAGTGAAGTGGTTCGTTATGATCATATTGTATATTATGTATAAAGCACGATGGGAATTGTTGCATAGCATGAGATGAGACCTGTATGTATGATCATATACCAGACGGACATTTAGATTAAAATTCGATTCTTTTCCACTCAGATAGCCGAATTCTGCTGTCGTTTCGAGTGCGATTCCTTGAATGCCAAGGTCCTTCCATATGGAGTTGTGGCTCTCCTTTTGAAAATCAGGTTGGAAAAAGCCTCACAAAATTTCCCTCTGCTTATGGCTATGAAAATGACATGATTTTAGTGAGAAGCAAGACATTTCCATTAAAAGAGCCCCCAAATGCAAGCCACTATCAATAGCTTCAATTTTTGGCGACTTCGCTAAGCCTTTTTCACTCTGTTCGGCGTTTCCCTTTCTCTTCCCAGGGGTTTAACGAAGAGGCTTGTTTGAAACATTCAGCCTCAACGTGCACACCAAGTGATCAATGCCTGGTGGCTTTGCAACCCACTTTATAAGAGGACCAAAGTCGCCTTTCTTGGCATCACTTCACTCTGCCAAGCGTAGCACGATCGAACTCCCTGTCTCACCATGCTTCTCCTCACCAGCTTGGGGGGCCTGTGCCTCTCTATCCTCCTTCGAAGTGCCGCAGCCTTACCCAACGGCTGCAGCGGAAGTGTTGGGATCATGGAAATCAAGTCACCAAAATTCAACCAGCTCGTCTGGACCTGCGCAAACATCAATCCAGGCTCAATCTTCGGCAGCGGACAAAACTTTCTCATCGCAACCTACACGACATCAGATGACCAAACCTGCGGAAACCAATGCGCAGCCTTGATCGGAGTTCCAAATGTCGCGGCCCCCATGGCTGCAATCCGGTACTACGAGGGTGACCGCTGCGAGTGCTGGCAAGTCGGCTTCATCGAGACTTAGAATCTCACGCCGCCTACGAGTGCGGCTTATAGTGGAACATTCATCGACTTTTTCGATGTCGGGTCAAATTCTCCCACGCCTGCACAAGACTGGGGGATCTTCACCTGCCCGGAAGGATCGAAATTCGAAGCCAACCCATACGATCTGGGACAACCAGGGTCGGGGGCATGTTGGTGGTTAACAGTCATCCCAGCTCAACCACCGATTGCATCTCTTGGTCTTGAAGGCGCGGGGATTTGTAGAGATGTGTATAATGCGCAGTATGCGATTGAGGCGGCTGATGGCTATGTCACCTGCTACAACGACCTCGCGGGCGCGAAGTATCACTTCAATTGCTCGAGTACAAGTACGCTGTATGGTCTGGTTGATTTTCTGCTCCCGCCTGTTACGAGTACGAGCACAAAAACTTCATCAAGTACGAAAACCAGTAGTCTTTCTACGTCATCGACCAAGTCGAGCTCGAAAACCAGCGGTTCTGCCGCGTCTAGCAAGTCGACTTCCAAGTCCTCCGTCAAATCTACGTCCTCCGTGAAGTCGACTTTCAAATCATCAAGCACATCCACCTCAACAAAAAAGGCGACTTCGACGTCGACTTCTACATCTACACACAAGCTCACCACCACCACTACTATCAGCACCACGAAACATACGTCCAGCTCGACCGAGAAGTCGTCAAGCAAGAGTTCGTCCAAATCGTCTACCAAATCTGCTTGAGGATGTGCCTATGGGAAGCATGGTGTGCATTGCAGAAAAGGGACGACCTGGGTGGGAACTTCTCCCGCCTAGGACATTCTGGTTAGACAGACGTGAAAGTCGGAGATCGTGGCATTGTAAAGTATGGTTGCTACCTTGAGAATCAAGAGAAAATTATGACTGCAGATAATCTCTCAAACGGGCCTTCATATTTGTATTTGATCTGAAACTAATTTTTTTGAGGGGCAGATAGATCAAGATATTTCAAACTAATCAGAATAGATTCGTATGTTGATGTTCTCTCGATATATGTACGGAAATAGCTGCACGGCTTGATTTATCCGGGTCAATGTAACCTCACTCACCCTTGTCAATCAGCTGGCTAATACCTGCAACCACCCCACCAGCCACCAGCCACCTCAAAAACTCATACTTTTCTTCTAACCCGATCACACCCGCATCCTCCTTTCACGCCATAGATGAGACTGAGTGAGCGACGCCATGAAAGTGGACTCCTGTGAAGCCACGCTATAAGGGTTGAGTGAGACGACCGCTCATGTGTAAAGCTACTGGGTAGGCTTTGAGCGCTTATTCTCACCCCACGATCAGGATGGGCCACCCTCTCAAATCACCTCGGCAACTCTCATCCAGTCGGCTCAAATATCTTATCGCAGCCTGTCTTCTGGCTCTCATCACATATCGATATGCCTATCACGGTGCAGGAGTCGGCTCCGTGAGCCCAAGAGATGCTGCTGCGAACTCCACACTCGGGGTAAGTTGCCTTCTGTCTCGTCATAAATCTACGAAGAAGATATCACTTGTGGCATCTTCTGATACGGGTTATGCAGTTCCAAAAGATCGTCGTCCTCTCGGAGGGTCCTAGCTGGCGGACAAGAGGACTAAAAGCCGCAGCAGAGTATAGCGGCATCGACCTGGAGATCCCTATCCAGGCTCCTATAACTGACCAACTGATCGACGCCTTCCAGAAGATGGGACCTGAATCTGCACTCCATCCCGACGGCCGAGGCGAAGTCCGTAACTGGATTTCCTTCCTGGACATCATCAAATACATCGTCGCACAAGATCTCGAATCTGCACTCATCCTTGAAGACGACGTAGACTGGGACGTCTCGATCAGGGATTCAATGAAGCTCCTTTCCGACGCAGCGAGGAAATTCACGCTCACGGATGAAGAGGATCGGACTCCGTACGGGCATTCCTGGGATCTGCTATGGATAGGCCATTGTGCAGAGCCGACGAGGAATGACACGAGGAAACTCCTGTACGAGGATCCCTCTGCGCCGCATCCAGGGGTGTACATTGGGTGGTCGAGGCATTCCATGGATGGCATAACGCCTGGGATGCGCTCTGTGCAGCGGGGCTTACAAACGCATTGCAGTTTTGGCATCGCTCTTTCGCGACGGGGGGCTGTTAAGGTTCTAGAGTATGCTGGGAAAGGTGAAGATAAGTCTTTTGATTTCCGGATCAAGAATGGGTGTACGAAGAAGGATCTGAGTTGTTTGGTGGTTAATCCGGAGCTGATGCATCATTATGTGCCGCCGGCAGAATTTGGACATGTTAGTACGGTGGCGGATGCGAATGAGAAGGGGAGCATGGCCGAAGAGGAGGAGTTTGAGCATATTATGGGAAATACACCAAATATTTTGGGGAGTGCGAGATGTAAGGCGCTTTTTGATAGTGCGTGTCCTGGCCCGGGTCAAGGACTTGACGTTTGATAGGAGGACGATGATTTCTCTATCGTCAAACTTGAATGTGTAGAAGTTCCACAAGTCTCACAGCTTACAACGAATTCCCACTAGCATACTTTTTAGACATTTCTCATGTTTAAAGACTGCCATGGAACTTGCGTTGCATAGCTTCTACACATTCCTCGACTTTTCATTTGCTAAGTCGGAGTGTGGCAAGCAGAGAAATGCATTTCAGCAACTCTGACGTGCGCTTTAAGGTACAAATATACTATGCACTGAAGACAGAGCTCTCTCCACTGTGCTATCATATTTCCCGATTACTTCGCCACGGCAGAAGCAAAGCATTCGTAGCTCCGAATTGCAGATCATCGTCGACTCTCTGTCTTCTTCCGGAGACAAAAGTATAACACCAGTCCCCCAATCACCAAAGCTAAAGCAGCAGCCCCAATAACCGCTGCAGCAATGACACCAACATGAGTTGAGGCTCCACCAGAAATTGCAGAAGCGCTAGTTGAGACTGGAGACGCCGTGACCGTGCCAATTGGAGCATTCGTAAATGATACACCGGTGAAAGTTGTCGTCACCCAGCCTGGCAAACTTTGAGGAGCGACCTGACTTGAGAATGTTGGAGTTATCGTTGGAGAGGCAACAGCGAATTGCCCAACAGAAACAACTGACTTCGTTGCTGAACAACCAAGAATCGAATAGTCGATATCGGTGTAAGTGAAAGTGTAGCAGAGAGAATCAGAGCCGTAAGTACTTCGAAATGTTAATACGCTTGCACCAGGGTTTGAAATTATTGCACTTACCACTTCAATACGTCGCTGTTCGTTGCGCAGGAGCCTGAGCATTGGGCTACGGCAGTCGAATCATAACATGCAGTGTGGAAAGAGCAGCTAGTCAAGGTTGGAGTTCCAGTTGAAATGTAGTAGGTATTGCAGCATGCAGCTGCACTGAAAGCTGAATTATATCCGCAGTATCCAACCCCGCAGGTGATTGAATTACCTTGTATCGTCAAAAAAAATTCTCCAGACCAATAGACACAACTCACTTAATTCATTGCTGATATACCCACAGACCGAAGTGGGAAGCTGGGTTTGTCGTTTGAAGAGTTCAAGGGCATCGCCCATAGGCGCAGCCGTGGGCTCAAGTTTCCATGAGCGAATAGCAAGGGGTACAGTATTTGTCTCCTGAGGGTCGTCCCCCAACCAGGCGTGAGCAACCTGAAGCTGGGCGAAAGCAGCGATTATAAGAAACTCCAAAATGCTTGCCGAACCTTTGAAAGTCGTCATTGTCGCAAATATCTTCTTAGTCTCGTGACGGGTCTGTCGGTTCTAAGGAGGGTGCATCATAGCAACTCGAGCCAAAGCCAGGCTGCTCTTAATACCCTGCGGGGAGGCTTATCTCTGGGGACGGAATATGCCAAAAGCAAGTCATATCCAGATTCTGGGGGTGTGTCGTGTGAGGCTTTCCCATTGGAGTGCCTGTCGAGACTGTTCAGCCTCATGCCGAAAAGAGTCCAATTTGACGAAGTGGCGAAGGCCTTGTGTAACAGTGGCGTAATCTGGATGTCTCCTTTCAGCAACAGCTGAAGGATCGCCATCTTTGCCAAGACACGGCAGAGCCCGCCTACCAATAACAGAGCATAAGAAACATAATGTCTTTATCGAAAAGGCGGATGAGGGGTGATAAGGAGATTATTTATCAGCTTCCAGTCATGCCTGGTTGAGTTGCTCCTCGTTCCAAGGCTCTCTTGCATTCTTGTCTCTTCTTTTGTGTAGCTTGTCAGTCGCAAAGTCAACGACGAAATGCCTCAAAATGACAATAACAGAATGGGTGGTCGCACCTCCGATATCCTCTTCCGCTTCAGCGTCATCACTTTCCCTATGCTTATCTTTGCTGGAGTGTTGCTCGGACTCGTTTTCCACTACCGAATTACCCACGACAACCCTCCCTATGGAAATCTACAGATTCCGGGAGCTGTTGACGAGCCTGGTATCTACTACGTTAATTTGAATGTATCGACTATTACATTCATCGCTTCTTGGGCAAGCACTTTAGCACCTATGCTTGTCGGATTTGTTCTCGCGTTGGCTGCATATCCCATCTGTCGCCAATATCTGAGCCAAGCACGACCAGGATCGACGCAAAAGCTTTTGACACCTTATCAACTTGCTCTAACACTTACATTCTTGAACGGAGGAGGGTTTGGGGCGATGTTGAGTTGGTTGAAATATCACTTTAGTTGGAGAGCAGTGCGAGTTTCACAGAGTAGCACTTTGGGCAGGATCGCAGTTGTGGCAATCTTGGCCACAGGTCTCGCGTACGTGCTCTATGCGGATGAAAGATGCATATGCTAATTGAAAAGAAAGATATGCGGTCTTCCTCGCTGATACATGGCTCCATGTTACCACTACGGCTGTGCTTTTCACTCAGATCATGCCTGTGACAACGACTTCAGATTACAGCCTCTCACTTACCCCAAACTGTACCGTTTCAAACAATTCCTTATCCGCCTTACCGTATGTTGAACAATGTTCGATTATAATTGGGGGATCTTCAGCGTACTTTGTGAACCCAACACAGTCGCTTGAGGTGCTCAATAATGTGTCAGATGTTACTACCGTTCTCACCTACGAAAGTAATCCACCATACACCTATCTCGGGATTCCTCAAGCTCAGGTTCAACAACAAGACTACACTGCGACGACATTTGGAATGACGACTCAGTGTAGACCAATATCAAATGAATGCAATTTAAATCCATACAATGGAGGTTCGACTCCATGGCATTGTGCGGATACCTGGTCAGGCGATTTAGGTGGAACTGGACCAGCTTGGGGAACTGCCTACTTCATGGATCCAGTTATGAAGTCTAACAACACGGAACATGGTGTGCCAAACCCATATTATTGGGGTTACGCGGCGCTAATTGGGGCTGGAACACAGAATGCTGGACTTGTTTCTGTCAACCTTGTACCCGAGATTGTAGGCGTCACCCATGGGGGCATAGCCTTCGTTCTCTTCTGTGCGATTACACTCTATGATGTCGAGTACGATTCAGTGAACGGGAGCGTCACACGTTTCGTGGCTACGCCCAGCAACGAATCAGTGGCCAACATCTGGCAAATTCCTCCAGGTATCTCAGGGGACCATGGAGCTCCAACACTTCTACAAGCAGCTGAACTTGCAATATTTAGTACCAATGCACAAGAGCTCGCAGATACGATAGCTCTGGCGTACAGCAAGTCTTCCCTAGCTCTTGGTGCGCAGTCGGTGATGAGAACACCGGCCTTAGCAGTACAGCAACGGGAATCATTCATTGTCGCAAGAGTCCCAGCTGCGCCGCTCTTCACACTCGTCATTGCAAACATTCTATTCGCCATCGTCGGTGTTATCTTGTGTGGTATTGCATTCACAGCTTCCAGAGGGAATGGAGACGTGAGGGAAGCACAAGCTAGATTGAGTATTATTGGCTTAGTGGCAAACAACTTTGAGAATATGGCGGATAGAGAGAGGGTCACAGAGATGGATGTGTACTTTGAAGAAAAGAAAGGACATGATAGTAAGAGGGTTGGGTTCCAGAGAAATAGAGCAGGTGGCTTTTACTATAAGGTTTGGCCAAAGGAGGAGTCGAGTGCTGCCACACCTCTTATGGATCTCTGATCTCTTCTAACCAAGGAACGCTCGATGACGGAGTTCGGGTTAATGACTTGTGTGAAAGCGGAAGCAAGAGTTGGCTAGCAGTACACGAGCTAGGATAACGCAGGGCTGATTGGGCTCGCAAAGTTGATTGGTAAGTCTTCTAAGGGAGGGAGTTAGTTTTGCAATTGTAGTTAGTGCTGATTGCCCGCCGCGAAGCGGAGATCGAGGTCGATGTGACGTGGCACGCTTCGCAGTTGGATGAACTAGTCATGACTAGTCAGCGAATGCTAGCTATTATGCATAATACTAACGCTTCTCAGTCTTAACGCATTTTTAAACTCGTAAAGACACTTAAGCAACCGAGCTGGAAAAAAATGAGGAGGTCTTTCAAGTTGTTTTGAGAAGCGGGACGGATGGCGACTTGCACTTATGTAATATCTTGGGCATTCAATTCATCTTTCAACCAAATTATTTCCTATCAAAAGACGCCGAAATCCCAGAGGCCCCGTTCGATTCTGAGTTCTTCCGCGTAATTCTCTTTATCGAAGACCGCCTCAATAATTCCTATCCAGCGTGGGAGTCCGTGTCTGATTGCAAAATGACACTTAGTGTATTCCCAATATTCCGGATACCACCCAGCATTTTCCCAGTCAACAATTCCTGTGATTCTTCCATTTTTCACCAGAACATTCCTAGGGTTCAGGTCTCCATGTGTGAAAAATATTTTGTGGTCGCTACGATGCACAAATTTACCAATCCGCAAGGCTTGGTTGAAGCCTTCTTCGTTGACACAGGGGCCGATGTGGTCATCATTCCCGCCAACGCGATAATCCAAACAAGCTTTCCCTACAGCGTTACAAATAGCAAAGTCGGGATTGACGGCTTTTGGTATTTCTCGTAAATCAGCGACCCATTGTCGAAGATCATCGACCATTGCTGCCACTTCCTGATCGCTGTATAAATCCAGGTAAATGCCAGCACATTCACCTTCTATTCGTGATGTGATTAGAAATGAAGATTTTTGTGTGCAAATGAGAACAAGTGGCCTTGGAACTGGGATTGAGGTGTATTGGCGAACAAGTTGCAAGGCACCGAACTCAGCTTCTTTTCCACCGAACATTGAGCCTACCCCTCGTTTGAGATACAAGCCGAAGGGCAATCTCTGGACGCCCCGAGATATCGATCCCCCGTACAGACGAAGACCAATGTAACTTAGATTTTGGTATGCAAAGATACGCATTGCTGTTGGAAAATTTACCCAAACCGCGAAGAAAGCCGCAGTAAAGATCCCAGAGAGGAAAAACGACGATTGTCGAGCCGGGGACGGTGATGAAATTCGTGCATTTTCGGATATGTATTCAGCCACCTTCATCCACCTAACAGCTCTTGAAAACTGGGATGAGATTTTCAAGAGTTCAGGACTCGGCGTATCAATATTGGACTCCGAACGATCAACTAGATTGCACTGCCAACGGGTTGTTTCTCTGGCGACAACGATGGGAGGCGATCGGCCACCAATCCTATTCTTTTCAATATTATACTATTTCTGTTAAACTTGGCTGTACGTGGATCATAGTAAGAATGCTTACGGCTGTGCCAACTGAATTTTCGAGTCGGAGATAACCTTGACAGAGAGCATCCGCAGCTTCTCCACAAAGGAGAACATGATTTTGATACATTTCTTTCACATCTAGTTTGCTCCAAGAGAGGAGCAGATCTCTCTGATGCGGAGAAATGAAAGCACCAAGAATATCAAACAACGGACCCTATCGAGGTTAATTATGACCTCATTCAGCTCCCATAAGACTTGTACCTCGTGGAAAGTCAACCTTGTGATGGGCAGTATTGGAACGATATGCAGAGGCTTCCAAAATCGGCTCTGCTCTCCGGTAAAGCAGCATTGATACCCATCTCGTTTTGCGATATTGTTTCTCGTTTCTCGGTCAAGCTTGGGCGAAGAGCGACTTGTCATGACTGGGTCTCGTCAGCAGTTTCCTACCACGATAAGAGACAGACAAAAACTGACACATCTCGACCAGAGCTTTCCAGTCCTCCAAAAATTTCCCGAGCTCAGTGCAATCGAAATTGTGTGCACACCTTCGTACAAGATACTCTGAGGCCTTTTGGGGATCTACGGCGTAGTCGAGGAAAACCTCAATCAAAAGTGTGTTTGGATGTTCAAGCCTCGCATCGCGGAGGATGTTCCGAGCGGTAGTGAGATGATCCCCTGAGTGAGTCTCCATTTGTACAAACTTTTTACTCTTACAGCATGTGCTTGATATCAGATGCCTAGAAGAACTCGCCCGCTGAGGTTGAAAGACAAGAGAGCGGCGGGTTGAGAAAAGTTGAAGTCTAGATATGTTGGTGTCTAGCCGCCTTGATGGGGCGAACGCATACGGGCGCTTCGCCTGCTGGACGAATAGACGCTGCAGCAACCACTCAAACTTTGAGAGAACTCTGTCAAACTACAGGCTTAGTCCAATTTTAGAGCCTAGAAAGATGGGTAATCGCCTACACCTTAACTACTGGTACTTGAAGTAGATTTCGCCCACAACAATAGCACAAAATAAGAAAAATAAATCGATATTCATAATCGTACGGTTAGAGCGGTCATGTGAATTAAGGGTCTATTCTATTAATAAATTAGGTACATTGAGATTCCTATAAGCATACCTGTTTGATACCCTCTTTACTAAGCCTTGTTTGGGCCGTTGTCTGGCTTTCTAGATCTGCCTAGCAACCACCATCTCCAATAATGTCCTTGCACTTCTGGAGTATCCACAGACACTACGTCTTCTGGGATTCCGCCAGACCAGGATGCTTCAGACAAAGTCGTCCAAGAATTCTTGGACGAAGCAACTTCACTTCCATCATCTCGGGTTATCTCAGGTTTGAGAGACCGCCCAAAAACCCGACGCAGCGAGTATAGTAAGATGTACCATTCTGAAGGTCTTGTACTCCCGCGATCAGGTTGAAAACTGTTATATGCCTTTGCACGCCTCTGCCATATGTCATCGGCAGGGAAATATTTAGTGTCTTTTCTCATCTGTCGTATTTGTATCTTGCGGAAGCGAGCATAGGTTTCCCAGCCCAGTGAAACCAGTGCGTCAAGATTGAATACGATGAAGTAGGTGATAAAGCCAACCAATACAGCAGCGACGATGAAGGGAGTCCGAGTGGACGCATCGGTAATGTTTGGGATTGCCCAAAGAGCCTGTGATCTCTCGATCAGGCTTTTTAATTCAAATGTAGATGGAAGAAACTTACTGCGCAGAATGCTAGCGGGAGATAGAAAATGCTCAGGTAAGTGAGAAGTTTTACATTTTGGGCAAGCCGGGTCGATAACCGACTCTCGACAACTGCGCTAGCGCTGAATAACTTTTTCATGAAGAGATATTAGCGATGAAAGCGCTGACTTGGTATTTAGTTTGGGAGCTGAGTACTTACGCCCTCTCGAAGGTCGGTAGCTCTGTCTCTCTGTCTCTCAAACTTGTCTTTAATAGCAACAAGCTTCTCCAGAAAAATCCGATGTTTGCTGGAGTCATTTGGAGAGACCCATTCCGAGACATTTGTGTAGTGATCGATCGTTTCATCTATCATTACAATAAATTCTCCTGTGCTACTTATAACCCAGAAGTACTGGCGAGAACGAGTGAAGCTATCGTCGTCAAAGAGTAACTTGTCGTGTCGTTTTTTCGTGTAGAAAAGTATCCTGGCTCGCTATAAACTGTTCAACGTACTCGCTGATCTCAGCCCAACGGGCCAATATCCGACGAGTTATCATAAGCAGTGTTGCTGACAATGTGGGCAGAACACTCTCCAGAGGAGCCATCAGATCATACAATTCTTTCCTCGATTCTTTGCTCACTGCGCCATCAAATGAGGCGCGAACCCCTTTGCGGTGATAGAAAAAGGCAGGGGCCATGATAATGAGCGTCCAGAACTTGGAATCTCCTGTAGAATCTTCGTCCACTTGCTGCCAGATTCCCATTGCCTGGTCTGTCAGTTCTAAAATCATCACAATGGTAGAGAGATATCCATTCACTCACCATAAATGATTGCAATTGGATTGATCGCTTTCTGTTGTCCCTGTACAGTCTGCCACAATGCTGGCGATTTTCAGCTTCCTCGCTAGGCATAAGTTCGTACCATGAAAGTTGGAATCTGACGAGAGGAGCGTAGAAGCAGGATAGAAAGCATGCTGCGTCACCTTCGAACTTCTACATCTTCCTAAAAAGTGGAAATGGAGCAAGCACATCTCAAATGCATTTCGCGAGACGAGGTGAGCATCAAAGGGATGAGCCCGGTAAGGTGAAATGCGACGAGCTTGAGGTAGATAGAGGTTGCCTGCATAACGAGAAATCTGCTCACTTGCTGTACTTGGATCCGTTTCCTGCCAAACGAGTTGGTGCATATAAATATAGCAAGAACACCCGTAGGGATAGTGGAGACTGCTTCCTGCAAAGAAATCGCGGAGGATAAGTGTCTCTATTGTATTTCTGGCCTAAATCTTTTGAAGCAGATGTTGCTTTTTCAGAATTAGTAGTTCTGAAAGTGAGCTCGTTTACGGAAAAGGGTAGGTTCAAACGGCTTTCAAGCTATAAGATTATATCGTAAAGACTTTGGAACTAAAGGACGGGGATATATAATACTGTTTCTCTACTACGATTTCCAGAACACAACTAGCGAAATTCCCGTCCTCACCCTTTTCTATGGCCCGTGACTTCGTGGCGGGATCGAGTTACCCTTGACCTATTTGCGAATCTCTTGCAGTAGCTAATTAGTAGAATACCATAATGCCGTCAATTAATATTCATAGCATCGAGAACTCCGTCCATTTACAAGACCGGAGGATTGACAACGAACATTCAATTTGACAACAAGGATGCAAGTAGCAACAAGGATGGTGAAGGACTTAAAAATCGCATTGCTCAGACAGCAGTATCCAGCTAGCTGAGACTGAATCTTTCGCCGTTGTTTATTCTCTGACTACATTCGAAAATTCTTAGTATGGGCGGGGGAAAGGCACGACTCATAACGCAGACGTTCTTCTCCCTTGATGATTACCCGCCTATTTCGTGCCGGGGAGAGTATTCATATACGACCAGCTCGCTAGATGATATAATGATATTTGATACTAGATTCACTGGCCTATGTGGCCGCGTGTAGCAAAGAAGAATTGCTTCACTTCCTCTTCGGTAGGAAAACCGAATCACTGGGTTGTGCTTCAAAGTGAAATCTGCGTACCGGAAACCATAGAGAACGGCGATCCCCTGCAAGTAGAAGAATATACTGAAAAGAATTCCTAGGGCTGGAGGTATAACTTAGACTTGACCTCTGCACCACCTGAATTCACTCTTTGTATATTTGAAGAAATTCGAAGTCTCTATATTAGAAACTTATAAGGTACGTCTGTCATGAGGAGAAAGACCGAAAGAGCGTTGAAGAGAATCTTTTCACTGCGGTGGAGCTTCGAGAACGACGCGCAATCCTCGACCCGAAGTTGATCGCTTCAAGCTGGGAATATCCTGAGAAGCCGAGCAGACAAGAGCCATGAATGATATTGACAGCAGTAAATTATTTGACAACAGAGCACTTACTCTGAGAAAATGGGGTTTGAATATCTTGAGTTTGCTGAAGCTAGCAAAACGAAACATGAAACCGGGGAATTCGAGGAGATGTCGGGAGGAAATACAAATGTTCGAAGGGAGATCTGGGAGAAAGCGATGAACTTGGGACGTGTAGACTGGTCGTTTCCTGGCTACCGATAAAATCTCATAATGATACTTGCTTCTGAGATATAAATAGGATTCCGCATTGGGACCGGTGAAGGTAAATCGATGGGGCTGAAATTCATGGATGTGTGAAATGCCGAGTGAGCCGACGCTGGCCGAATGACTCGAGCGGCGAGGAGGTGGCGGTGAAGGATTGCGGCTCTTGCCAGTTTCCGGAAATCAGAAGATTGTGGATCGGAAGGGAAAGAAGAGAACAGATTTATGTGAGGGACGGGTTTTCTTGCATGTACATGTGGTTGGAGGTACTTTCACAACCCGTTGGAGGTGGAGCGCTCATGCGGAGATATGCTCCGCTGAAAGTGAAGCGACGTTGCACAGCAATATCAGATTGTACCACAATGACATGGAACATGGTGCAAGAGTCATTCTTCGATACACAAGCCGAAAGGCATGCTAGTGCTCCTCCATTATCAAAAGCAACACGAGCATGACAGGGCTTTGCTGCACGTTTAGACTATGTCTCGCAGGAGGTGCTTGAGCGTTTGGCGCCCCACCTTTCACGTGCCGCTACTGCTGAGTGACCTCGAAGCTTCTCGGCAGATGTCGATGGAATGAATGCCTCAGGCTTAATGAGTCAGGCCTGGCCTGTAAAGTGACTGTTCGGCGTCGCAAAAGAGACGTGTAGCTGTAATTGACTAGACATGATGGAGCAAATTTCAGGAAGGCGATGTCATGGACGATAGCGGGGCAAAATGTGCGCTCAACCCTAGAGCCTTCTGATTGGTCCGCTTGCGAAAAATCCAAGACGGCGCTAACGAGGCGCGGGCGCAGGTCTGTACAAAACTTCAACCCCTCCAATTCCTTCCAACTCTTCTTCCTCTTTTCTCCTTGTCAGCGCATACCTTGATTCGAGCAATCACTCTGCGCAGTAGGTTTCCATCATCGAATTCACGATCAGAATCATCACCGCTGACCCTCTTTCCCCTAGATTCAACCTTTTTTCCGAAGACAACACAAAACCACACACAAACCGACAAAAATTCAATACCGTCAAGATGGGGTGAGTCAACCCACGATCTGCCATCAACACCGATGCGACAGCATCATGGCAGCATCGAGATCAATCTTAATGGACTTCTGGCTAACTGCTCTACGTGCTGCAGTAAGGAAAAGATGCACATCAACGTGGTCGTTATCGGCCACGTCGATTCTGGCAAGTCTACCACCACCGGTAAGCCGTCCCAACAGCCTCGATCTGCGACTCGAGCATCGTGCTCACATACATAACAGGTCACTTGATCTACAAGTGCGGCGGTATCGACAAGCGTACCATCGAGAAGTTCGAGAAGGTAAGAATATCTCTTCATCGTTGCCTTCGCCTTCAATTCCTAGCCTTATCGCGATTTTGCCCCTCGGTGGGGCAGATTCGCTTCCCACAATCAGCAAAACTTTTTGCGCCCGGACTTTTTTGGCACGACAACCAGCGTTGCTTGCTGCCCAACCATCCCAATCATTTCTACACCGCATCAATTTCTCTCGTCCAACCGCTGATTCGCTTTGCAGGAAGCCGCCGAGTTGGGCAAGGGTTCTTTCAAGTATGCGTGGGTTCTTGACAAGCTAAAGGCCGAGCGTGAGCGTGGTATCACCATCGATATCGCTCTCTGGAAGTTCGAGACCCCCAAGTACTATGTCACCGTCATTGGTAAGTCACTTTGCTGCAAGTATGTCTCTGCGGCTGCTAATTACGTGCAGACGCCCCTGGTCACCGTGATTTCATCAAGAACATGATCACTGGTACCTCCCAGGCCGATTGCGCTATTCTCATCATTGCTGCCGGTACTGGTGAGTTCGAGGCTGGTATCTCCAAGGATGGCCAGACCCGTGAGCACGCTCTCCTCGCCTACACTCTCGGTGTCAAGCAACTCATCGTCGCCATCAACAAGATGGACACCACCAAGTGGTCCGAGTCCCGTTTCCAAGAAATCATCAAGGAGACCTCCAACTTCATCAAGAAGGTCGGATACAACCCCAAGGCTGTCGCTTTCGTTCCCATCTCCGGCTTCAACGGTGACAACATGATCGACAACTCCCCCAACTGCCCATGGTACAAGGGTTGGGAGAAGGAGACCAAGGCTGGCAAGTCCACCGGCAAGACCCTTCTCGAGGCCATCGATGCTATCGACCCTCCTTCCCGTCCTACCGACAAGCCCCTCCGTCTTCCTCTTCAGGATGTCTACAAGATTGGCGGTATTGGCACGGTGCCCGTCGGTCGTGTTGAGACTGGTGTTATCAAGGGTAAGACTCTTTGCCTCTTTAAAACTGTGCGGTGCTAACACTTCCCAGCTGGTATGGTCGTCACCTTCGCCCCCGCTGGTGTCACCACTGAAGTCAAGTCCGTCGAGATGCACCACGAGCAACTTGTTGAGGGTCTCCCCGGTGACAACGTTGGCTTCAACGTCAAGAACGTCTCCGTCAAGGAAATCCGTCGTGGTAACGTCGCTGGTGACTCCAAGAACGATCCCCCCAAGGCTGCTGAGTCCTTCAACGCCCAGGTCATCGTCCTTAACCACCCTGGTCAAGTCGGTGCTGGTTACGCTCCAGTCTTGGATTGCCACACTGCCCACATCGCCTGCAAGTTCTCTGAGATCTTGGAGAAGATTGATCGTCGTACCGGAAAGTCCATTGAGAACTCCCCCAAGTTCATCAAGTCTGGTGATGCTGCCATCGTCAAGATGGTTCCATCCAAGCCCATGTGTGTTGAGGCCTTCACTGACTACCCCCCTCTTGGACGATTCGTAAGTTATCCAACCACTGAACCTATCGGATCGATACTAATTCTTCCCAGGCTGTTCGTGATATGAGACAGACTGTTGCTGTCGGTGTCATCAAGTCCGTCGAGAAGAGTGACAAGCAAGGCAAGGTCACCAAGGCTGCCGTCAAGGCCACCAAGAAGTAAACGGCCAACCTATTTTACGATCCCAAGATGCCAAGATATACGAGGTTGTGAGATGGTGGAGTGGTGGATGGAGAGGATAGATAGCTTTGCTTTGGCGCGAAATGGCAACGATATTCTGAATCCTCGAGTCTCGTGCAACATTATTGTGACAAATCCGTAAAATCATTCTGCGAATATCGTGATGCTACTTCTATGTGCTCTCATGCAGCAAGTTGCTGATGCTTTGCTAGCACCGTGCTTGCCTCCCAACCCTTCCATCAAATCTCGTTCTGTTTCCACAGAACACCCTCTCCTCTCTAGATATGTTTAATCGATCCCCTCTCCAATATCTTGCCCTGTTTCCGACTTCCTTTGTTGGCACCTTCTCAACTTCTCCACCTCCTCCAACCCAACTCCTCCCAAACCGCTTCTTCCCAACAACTCCGCCAGCACCTCCTCAATCCAGCCTATTCCTGCGAAGATCATCTTTCCCCCCTCCCCCCAACCTCAAAAATATCTCCAACGCCCTTCAAAGTCTTCCCTAATGCAACAAATCAGCTTCAAAATCTCCAAATCCCACATTCTCTCATCACGTCCCTCGTTCAGTCCTTAGGTCTAAGCACTGCATCACCTTCGAAGCAGCTTCGTCTTCCGTCCTTTAAAGTGTGCTGTATCTTCTCGAACTTTGAGCGTGGCGGAGTTTTGATGATGCGTTGGGAGAATGCTACTTTGTGTCTCCTCGAGCTCAAATGCTAGGTCTACAATTTCTACAGTCACGCATGCGATGCCGTCCAGAGGCTTTCTCTCTCTGAACTTGAGAGTCTTGCAATTCAGAGCGCTGATGACTGTTTATTTATTACTCTCGAGAGCATTTTGTTTACGGAAATCTTGTCACAAAGTTTGAAGACCCCGCGCTAAAGCTTGCATGGAATCTACGTATGAGATCCTCAAATTCCCTTGGCAGAACGTTCCCTGCAATGCTGTTCCGCATCAAAGTTTCGAAGTTCGAATCTACCACATCTTCTCGAACTTCGAGCATCGCTGTATTGCTGCAGGATGTGGGACACTGGAAGGTCAGCAGCTTCTAGCTGGCTTGGGTTTAGCCCTCGCTGATATTGATTCACGCATCTGCAAGCTCTCATGCCTTCGAATTTGGTCTGTATACTCTTAGGTTTTGATTAACAGGCGTGTTGGATGATAGCGTATATGCATCGTTGCAGGCTTTGGCGTTCTGGCTCTCGAGCGGCTTCCTGCTACGCATGGGCTAAGCGCTATACGCACAAAACATACCAACATCCGTAACGCGTTCTTGGACGACAAATTCTCGGTATTTGATTAGTGTAGTCTTATTCCCCTTTAATTTCTTGTGGTAGTCCCACGAGAGTCTGGACGCACAAGAAAGCAGAGATATCTTGATCTATTTGAAAAGATTAAAAATTTATTTCTACCATTCTTTAAAGGCTTGGTGCGATCTGCTCCGGGCCAGAATTTTGAGTTCATTATTTTTAGTTTACAATTCCCACGCTTGGCGATGGGTTGAATAAGGAGGAAATCGTAGGGTTTCGCTTAGCAGCTGGCCCCCTTTTCAGTTTGTTAACATAGACATCTAGGACTTGATTAACTTCTAATTATCTAGGACTAAGCAATCCTAATCTTCTCTTCCTCTCCGGGAATATATCTAGTAATTATATATTTAAGCTTTAGAA
Organism: Hyaloscypha variabilis F; assembly: GCA_002865655.1. Taxonomy (NCBI): domain Eukaryota; kingdom Fungi; phylum Ascomycota; class Leotiomycetes; order Helotiales; family Hyaloscyphaceae; genus Hyaloscypha; species Hyaloscypha variabilis. The sequence continues at coordinate 936,427 of KZ613956.1, read as the reverse complement.
GTAACTAATAGTTCTATAGCTAACTTGTCTAATCGAGTTCTTTTAACGTCACTCCCTTGTCTTAGTAGTTCCCGTCTCAAGTAATTTACTTGATCGCTATCACTACATCAATCCATTATGCCCAACTGAGATTTAAGGTCCTCGTACTCGTGTTCGCAATCATAAGTTTAATGGTCGGCTCCAACATCCGTGAGAGGGTTCCCCGCATCCCATCCCCGCGCCGAGCCACGCAACCGAATTTCCGTGTTCAGTCACATGTTTGCAGATCCTCACCAAGACAGAACAACTACTGCCGCACCAATAATACAGAAAAATACACTTGGCCACCCGCTGTCACAAAAGCTTATTGAATCCATCGACAAGGAGACGACGCACACGGCGTAGCATCGGAAGGCATGACAACATCAAAAGAAGGAATTCAATAGTCCCCACAAAGTGGTCGGAATGGCGATCTTCCCGCCAAGCCTGATATATCTCCTCTTGCGTCCCCACGGAGTGGTTCATTGGAATCAGGTTCTGAATTTGCAGGCCAGCAAAGCTCTCGGACATATTTTCAGTCTCTTATCTTTCAATTGTGAAGAGTAGAATAACTTATTAATTATCAAACATGACTGATTCGACGAATTCCGCCAATAAGGAGGGTAGCCAAGGACCTCAAGCTTCGACTGAGCCTGTGGTCTCCAACATCTCAATGACAAGAACACCGCAGCCTACTTTCCTTGGCCAGACGAAAGCATCATGGTATATCTACTGGATCTGTGCTGTTGCGTCTATTGCAAACATCTTTCAAGGCTTTGATTCTGGTATTTATTCCATTATCATTTCTGACTCAAGGTTCATTGACTACTTCAACGTCAGTGGGGCCAGATCTGGTGTCGTTGCTAGCATGGGTGAGCATTCTTCTTTGATGATACGGCGCATTCTAATTAAGTCAAGTGAACCTTGGAAACGTGATTGGGAATCTTCTTATTGCTTGGTGGTTCATTGCATATCTCGGACGCTGTCATGCTTTCGCCCTCGGGACCATAATCCTCCTTGTCGGTGTTGCATTGCAGGCAGGAGCTGTCGCTTTTGCTATGATAGTTGTGGGTCGAATCGTTGCTGGAATTGGTACTGCGATGTAAGTACTTACACCTCTCAAGTCGAAAGCTCAAGCTCATCGGAGATAGCATCGGCACCAACCTCGCAGCATACCAAGCCGAAGTCTCCTCACCCCTCATCCGCGGCCGAGTCGTCTCTTTCGTCCAACTATCCTACCAAGTCGGCGTCCTCATTGCATACTGCGTTGGCTTAGGAACCGTAAAAATCCACGGCGAAGACTCATGGAGGGTCGCGACCGCCTTGCAAGTTATCCCCGGCGTGATCCTCATCATCGCCTCTTTCACGATTCCGGAATCACCGCGATGGATTCTGGAGAGATATCCGGCTCAGAAAGCGCGTGTTCTCAAGCAGTTGTCGAAGATTCGTTGCTTGCCGGAAACGGATGAGGATGTGCAGCAGGAGTATTTGGAGCTCGTTGCTGCTCATCAGTATCGTCTGGAGAATGAGGGTGCGTTTACGTGGAGACATTTCCTGACGAGCAATAGTATGTGGAAACGAATTGCATATGGGATGGCAACGATGGCGTTGGGTCAGATCTCTGGTGTTGGCGCTTTGATGCTTTATGGTGTTTTGATTTTTCAGGGGCTAGGGTTCTCGACTACGACTTTGTCTCTTTTGCTGAATGTCGTGTCTGGGGTTCTCTGTCTCGGGTACGTCTGTGTGTTGGTTATTCTCTAAAGTCGCTGCTTACTTCGTAAACTAGAGCTACAGCAATCACGACTGGCGGGGTTGATAAATGGGGTCGAAGAATTACACTCATCACTGGTTCTGCACTCATGGTATGCTTCCAAGTTCACCTCGAGTTCCTCCCTTAACACTCTCTTAGGTTATCTCGTACATAATCATCGGAGCTTTGGCAGACGCGTATCCAGCTCCTGCACACTTCAACAAAGGAGCCGCAATCGTGCAGGTCATGTTCATCTATATCATTGAGATGGTAAGAACTCCGCCGATGCCCTTATTTACCAGCATACTCACAAATTACCACTTTCTAGGCATACAGCGGAGCACTCGGTCCCTGCGCCTGGATCTACGCCAGCGAGATCTTCCCATCTGACGTGCGAGACAAAGGCGTCAACATATCTCAATCGGGACAGCAGATGACAACATTGTGGATCAACCAAGCTTGGCCAGTCATGTTCGACAACGTCGGTCATAACGCGTACTATATTCTGGTGGGCATCAATCTTCTGGGCTTGATATCTGTGGTTCTGTTCTGGCCAGAGACGAAAGGCATTAGTCTCGAGCATATGGATAGGCTGTTTGATGGGTTTGATAGGGTGGAGGCATATAAGGAGACACATCGTTTGACAACGCAGGAAGACGAGAAGAGAGTCCTTGAGGAGGTTGAGGGAATGGAACGATCGTAGTTTAAAGTGGGTCTGGATTTGGTAGACCTTATGCTAGATCGCCGGAAACATAGATTCGCTTGTCCAAGTCGAGCCCATCATTATAGAACTAAGAAGTTCGGCCTTGAACATCTAGTAGATTTGAGCTTATCCTTAAAACGATATTTTTTCTGCGCTACTTAGCATATTAGGACTCTAAATTGTTTAAACTTACAAGACGTGTATTGCCATAGTAACGTGATCCCCTTTCACAGCCTCTTGAAAGCATCTTTGTAGAGAAATTATGGGTCGGAAACTTTGGATTGAGGCTCAGCCTCGTGCAGATCAGGCTGGTTCTAACTTCCTATTTAGGTGTGTTTATAGGCTTGAGTCAAGTTAGAACACTCAATTTTATTATTAGACTGGTGCTCAAATGCCATGCGCTCCCGTAGTCCATCACGCCACACTAAGTTTGCCTTGAAAAGATCCAAAGTCAATAGGCTGTTAAATTCGAAGGTATATTGGTTTTTCCTCAATCTGAATCTGAAAGGTAGGTTCGATGAGCAGGCTTGACTCCATCTGCATCTAAGACATGCATCCCGGAAATCCCCCCCTTTCATGTTCGAGAATTAGTTTTGGAACGTCACCCGAACCACTTTCCGCCGCCAGCTGGCATGCGGTATGCCCTGAGTTATTAGGCAGATGAGGATCGAGTCCTTTCTCTAGTAGAAACTCGACATTTTTTCGGCTGCCACTGAAAGCAGCATAGTGAAGAGCAGTCCAACCTTCATCGTCCTTCGTATGAAGAGAAAGCCCAGCATCTACGAGCATCTCTATACACCGTTTCGCCCCAATATTTAGTGATCCTGCCGCGAAATGGAGTGCAGTTCTACCGCCTTTTGCGGTGATGTGAACACTTGCCCCTGCATCCATGAGTATTTGGATACACTCGGATGAGCCTGCGCAAGCTGCCCAGTGAAGAGCATTCTTTCCATCATTATGATGCTTTTCATCATCTTCATCATCTTCATCTACATCACTATAATCCCAATAGTCATCTTTCTCGTTGATCCTAAAATAACTTCTTTCTTCCAAGAGCGACTCCAAGACATCGGCTTGGTCGCTCTGCGCAGCTGCCCAAATTTCATTCATATCTTCGAAATCAGGCTCTATGCCGTCTTCAAGACCATCGACATAACCATCGAATGCAACTTGAAATTCCGGAGTAATATATGTCCTTTTCATTCTGCGCAGCATTTGCACCACTTGCGCTGCGTAATCTTGGCCAACGAATGTGCTGAGATGCTTCAGCCGGGCTGCGACACCTTCATCAAAGAATTCGATCGCAGAAGATTCCATTTCTAATAATCGGATATCTCCCGAGTACAGTAGAACTTCGCGTAAGGGTAAGTTATATATCTTGCCGTCAATTTCGCATTCGAATATATGCTCCGTCCGTGCTCCACTTTGGATAAGTGCCTTGAGGCAAGTTTTTCTTCCTTCGTCCAAGTTGCCCCTTAAGAACACCATATGGTCTTCGGAAAATGGCGGTACCACAATGTACGGGTTACGAATCCATATATCTGTCATTTCCTCACATGACATGGCAGCTGATAAAGGGGTTCCGAGAGCCGCAGCTAAATCAACGTCTTGTCCATGGGAAACAAGCCATTCGATCAGCTGATGAATGCCAAGATATGCCGCCCAGTGCAGAGGAGAGTCTCCGAAATGGTCGATTCTCTCCATTATTTCAGGGCAATCATGGACACTTAAAATCAAACGATTGCGCCAAAGTTTGAAATTGGTCGACATCGAAGGCTTGAAAAGCTGCTTTGCCAGCCTAAGAACATTCTCATCCGTCCAATGTTTTTTTGCATAGCCGACCCAGAACTTAGCTGCATGCTCATAAAATGGATGGTCCACAAATGTATCTAATAGATCGTCAAAGCGCGGAATAGGTTTGTAAAAATCTTTGAAATTGATATACGTTAAGCAAACCTTACTGAATTCAAGGTAAGCCTCTGTTTCTGACAAACAAAAATGAGCGATGTGTGGATGGGATTCTTTAGTGATATTGTTGAAAAATTCCTTGACGGTAAAGTGGGCAGCTTCAAGATGCTCTCCATCAGCAGCCTCTCGAATCAAGCTGCTGCAGAATTTTCGAATTTGGTTGGATGCTACTGGACTTGTCTTTTCTTTGCTACCAGTGCGTATGGTGACAACTTCGCATAGTTCTTTTATGCTTAATGACCGGGCGGGGAACAGGATCCATATCAGAGCAGACTTGACGAGATCTTGGGTCGATTTTGGTCTTCTTTGAAGTCTGAGAAGAAGGCGCTCGTAAATGTCGAAAAGCGTTGGCGCAGGGCCATCTAAGGCTTTGCAGCATTCATCATCACTGGTTAGATCGCAAATGAAGTCGAGCTGACACACAACCCAACGGAACCTATAATAGTTAAGATGGTGAGCTGAAATATGGGCGTCATTTACTCACATTCCTTGGGCTTTATCTATCAACTTCTGTAGAATCACTTCCGTGGTTGACGAATTTTCCACCAGTAGTCGTCCGTTTCTCACGCGTCTCTCTATCTCCGAGGCCGCGTATAGTCTGATATCAGAGCTTACTGCAGCAATAGAAATCGATTCGCAGTCAATGTCAGTTAGCCTTTTGCGGATGATGAGCTCATCTCGACTGATAATAGCTAATCGGAGGGCCAGCTTGAATTCCTGAGCTAGAAGTACGAGATGATCGAGCATATTTGCTGTGTTGTCACCACACTCATCAAGTCCATCAATGATGAGAGTGGCGAAATCAAAGAGACGGAGCTGCTTTTTCAGCACATTGACTAAAACCTCGGGTTTCAAATGCTTGACGTCGGTCGTGCCGGGATGTATCTTGTACTCTTCTTCGAGAATCTCGTATGCCTTCTCATGCTGAATCGCAATCTGGGAAGCTATTGACGCAAGTATATAGCATGGGTCTTGTTTCGCGGTGTCTTTATAGTCGCAGTAGAAGAATGCGACAGCTTCGGAGGGCTTGCACACCTGAAGAACTTTCTCGATGACTAGTGACGCCAAAACAGTCTTTCCAGCTCCAGGAATCCCGTGTAACCAGATTTGGGAGTCGCAGTTCTGTAACCATTCGTTGAAACGTGATTCTTTGAGCAGCCATAGCCCCGTTCCTTCATGTCGGAGCTTCAAACTCATGGCATGATTTTCTTTGGGGCTAACACGACCGAAGAAATCCAAGACCTTCTTCTGCTCTTCATCTACCTCTATTTTGGCTTCAAGCGCTTTTCGCCGGAAAAGCTCGTCCTTCACTGCTTTAACATCCGCCTTAAGGTTTATCTGACTGGAAATACTCTCAGCTGTTAATGCCAGGTTGAATGTTGATTTTAGGCGATCTAGCCGTTCAAGAATCTTCTGCATTTCGACCCTTTCGTAAGGAAAGCATAGCTGTTGCACAAGTTTTTTGACTTGGTCTCGTTTGCCGGAAGAAGTACCGTGCCCCTTTTTCAGCCTATCTCGCAAGCCTTCTAGGGTCATTTGACATTCCAAAATATCATCATGTTTAATTGGCACCGTACTGCCTTCGGCGAGAAGGCGAAGGCTGTGAAGGATTCCCGCAAGAGAGGCAACTTCGCATGATAATTTGGCTATTTCCGATCGCTGGTTCTTCGCTTCTTTCAAGAATGGCCACGTCTTGTTCACGACAAGATCCGCAAGCTGAATGAGGCCTCCGATATTCAATGATATGCTGAATGGGTCTCCCATGGTCCTCTGTGTTTGCTGATTCGCGGGGTAAAGAAAGGCAATAGAAGTATGCTAGGTTTCCTTTAAAAAGGTGAAAAAGCTACAAGAATATCAGCCGAGCCATATGAAAGATGAGTCAAGGTTCGTTCCAGAGCTCCGGAAATTTAATAAAAAGTGAAGGAAATGCAACCCGCTGGATATGCCTTGAGGCGTTTCTGCGTGGCAGCTGGTGGGCTGTGCATGACTCAGCCCCCACCATGATTAGCGGGGCAAGCTGCACTGACAAGTCCTGTTTTCTACCTTACGAGCCTGCGGACGAAAGTCCGTGTTTTTAGGGCATTTCGCTAAGAAACCAACCCTATAACTATTTTAAACGCTTTTATTTTATTTTAAGAATTAGCTTTAAAGGCCTTCTAAACCTATTCTAGCTTCTTTTATAGTATGCGCTTGACTTTTATAAGGTTTTAATCTATAGTTATTAAAGAATTATGAAGTGAAGTGGGCGACTTTGGTTTTGCGAGGCCTGAAAATATCGCTAAAAACACAGACTTTCGTCTGCAGGCTCGTTAGACAGAGCCCCTTGCGCGTGAGCTAAGGCAGCGCCTCTCACCTGGCTCAGGTGACTGGCGGGTGTTGGGTTGAGGGACGAGCGATTGGTACACGAAGTCGCACAGGGCAGACTTTGCCTTGACTCTTGGGCGGGAGACACCCAGTAGCGGTACAGCTCACCTCGCGAGGATGAACTGCCCAATCGCCCAAGGCACTCGTCCCAGTCCCTTACAACCGTATGCAAATCAATCGTCAAAATCGCATTCTAAGCGAGGGGCGCGGAAGGGTCAGAACACCAAAACGTTAATACTCCATATGCCCGACCTTACTACTAATTATTAATAAAAAGCTTAGAAAATATATATAAATAACGGGGGCATCTAGCTCATTAATTTAAGCTATATAAACCTTATCCTAGGGCTATATTTATAAAATTATTAGAAGATCGGTTAGAATACGATTTTGAGCCTCGCGCACCCCGCCCCAGCCCCTCGATTTCTAAGTTTTTGAGCCCTTTTCCGCATAACTTTAGAATTATACTTCTAGGGTATAAGTGCTATATATTAAATTAATTATTAGAGTGCCCCCATATATATATTAGGTGGATTAAGCGTTCTATAAAGAATTAGGGGTATAGTCGGCGAATTATTAGGCTTTCTCACTAAAAATCTATGAGATTTAGTAGAAAACGCCCCTCTACGTACTCTATAGTAACTAGACTATTAGCTTGTAAACCCTTACATATATAAAGAGCCTTAGATACCCCCGTTAATTTGGGCCTATTATAGCGTTATTTAGAGCTAGTTTTATTAAGAAGTCGTAAAAAATAGATTCGTGGTTTTGGTGTTCTGACCCCTTCCGCGCCCCTGGCTTAGAATGCGATTTTGACGATTGATTTGCATACGGTTGTAGGCGAGATACCTGCCGACCCGAAATCCTCTACATCACCGCCCGGGCTGCCAAGTCGCTCGTGGCACGAAGAAGAAAGTTTACGGTTTGTATACCCACGTTCATCCTCCTTTTCCTTTATGCTATTGTCAGGCCTGCGACCTTACAGTACATAACAGCAGGCATGCTCTCCATACGGAAGAAGTTATGAAGAGGTGATGCTGCTGGCGCTGCTAGATGCGGCTAGTAGTGGTGGAGACTGCGAAGTGTGCCGACAATATGGCAGTGGTATGTGGAGTAGCAAGCTATAGTTTACTATCAAGACATCATATGACACCAATATGAGCGATGTAAGAGTTCTCATGGCACGGTCTAAGTGGCTTTTACTATGCACAATGGTAGATTAGATGAGTAATGTGGGAGTTCTCGTGGCATCCACAAGTGGCTTTTGTCACGCACAATGTACAGCCAGGCTTGTGGTTTCTACCGTCCTACCAGCAGAGGGGGTTAATGCATGCTGAATCGTCCGACATCTCTACTTAAGCACCGATCGTTCATCATTATCTCCAACGTAGCTCTTCCTCGCTTTTTCTACCATCACTACGGCAGACTCCCCTTTAGCCAATAAAGCTAAATTACAGCGCGGCTTAATATCGATCATATCAAACTAGAGCTAGATTACTGGAGTTGACCGACATCGTCAAAGAGAACAGTGAGTCAGCTATCGAAATTCTCCTAGCACGATAGACTATATTGAAGCGAAAAGTTAGATTGGGAATGGGAAAAGATTATTTACTCTAATACTCCCTATTCTTCTTCTATTCCGGTTTTTGAGATATATAGTAGTCGAAGCTCGGCCAGTGCTTGCTTATCTTGAGAAGCCTATCCTTAGCCTATTGTATAGATACTAAGTCCTAAGCTTTAGAATAAGATTCGCTATTATCTTATAGAGAGGAAGTAATAAAACTTCGACTCTTAAGCCATTAAATGATGTCCCGGAATTTGAGTGAAATTGGCTGTAAATAGAGTATGCTTTATTGTCGTTCTATACTAGTGGATTTAGCTCGGAATACGGATTTACGACTTTAATTCATTCTTAGGCTATGATATTATCAAGTGTACTATAAGAAGGAAAATCTTAGTCCTAGATAGCAACTTCATTTACTTTTGTCATCGCGGGTGAAATGCAGGGTTCGTGGCAGCCCAGTAGGCTGAATAGTAAACGAACAAGAGTAGCATTGCCTACGGAGTACTATATCTTGGCAGACCCAATAGCTTAAGTCTTTTCCAAAACACGTGCTGCATACATGCCTCGTAAAACTATCACCACACGTCCGCAGTGTTACCTACCAATCATACAGGCTCCCTGCCTTCTCATCATGCAGAAACATGCCATTCTCACCGTCTCTCTTCCCGTCCGCAATGTTCAAGAGTCCCCTCGCACTCCCGTCGGGACTCTTCGCAAAGCCAGCCTTCTCCTTCTCCGCGCGCTGCCCTGCTAGATCCGTAATCACATATCCCGGACAGTAGGCAAACACCTTCATCTTCCCCTCGTACTGCCACGCATCACACGCCACGAGCATGTTCAGCGCCGCTTTGCTCATACGGGTAGACTTTGTAGTCCGAGCTGTACGCTTGGTTCGCCGGATCGCAGCGTTGGCTGATTGAGCCCAGCGCTGAGGAGACGTAGATGATGCGCGGAGCGGAGGATTAGAGGGAAAGGGGTGCGAATGCTTCCGTCACCATGGCGGGGGAGATGGCGTTTGTCTCGAGGCAGTCGCGTAGGGTGGAGCGGGAGAAGTCCGTGGGGCAGACGCCGGCATTGTTGATCAGGATGTCGAGGTGGCCGTGCCTGGCTTTGACCTCTGCCACGGCGGCGGCGATGGAGGTGTCGGAGGTGACGTCGAGCTGGACTAGGGAGATTGCAGCGCCGGGAGTGGAGGATTGGATGGACGAGATGGCTTTTTGGCCTTTCTCCTGGGAGCGGCTGCCCATAATGCAGTGATAGTTGGGTTGGGTGGCGAATAGTTGGCAGGCGGCTAAGCCGATGCCGTTGTTGCCGCCTGTGACGAGGACAATGGCTTTGGGGGCTGACATTTTGGATGTTTGGGGTTTGGTTTTGACCGAGGAGTCCGTAGAAAGGAATTGTTTGATTAATTTGTTTGTTATAGGACTAGAAGGGAGCTTCTAATAGCGGGACTTAACGTTACTCCTAAATGTCACGGGCACGTGACAAGGCAGTAGGGCAGTCGGGCCCCTTTCGGCCTAGTTACGTGGCCAGTGCGGGAACCCCTTATAAGGGCTCGTAGCTTCAGGAGTAAAGGAGTAGAGTTTAGCTTGTGTACGATTTTGAGAGGACACTTGTGAAGCGTATACAATACTGGCATCGAGCCCTAATTACCACCTTTCGGCACTCTCTGGGATTCCCTGCTTTGGGGGCGTCTTGACATAAAGGCCCTTATTCTTAGTAAAAGCGAGTAATTCCACGAGATAGCCGACCTTGCAAAATTACAAAATCAATGAATTTAAAGAGGTTAATTATTTAATATAACAAAATTAATATTATTAGTTATAATACTATTAGTTCTAAGATATTCAAATTATTTTATAAATTTTCACTAATATGCCTTTATTTCCCACCCAAAGTACCTCTATTAATTCATAGATTAGAGCTCTCCTTCTATCACACCTAAACACTTATAGTTAGCCCTTGTGGTAATGCCACCTTAAAATCTCGTTAATGTGGAAGGTTATAGAGTCACATGCAATCCCCACCCCCCCCCTGACCCCCCCCCGCCCCCCGAGGCGATAGCTAGGGGCGATAACCTTAGCGAGAGGTAATTCCCGTGTTGCCTCTCTGCGTTACCTCTTATATATATTACCTCCTAGGCTACCTATATATAGCTTAGCTCTTACTCTCTTCCTCTCTTCCTCCCTTCTTTAGCTTTAGATTCTAAATGACTAGGATTTCCACGTTTAATCTACCTCTACTAGTCTTTTCGCCCTATGCGGTCACAGTTAATGTTCCCGAAAGAGGAAATATCAGGTAATTTCAGGACGTCTCTCTATTCACTAAAGACCGTTGAGTTGGCTTGTACTTGGGAAGTGTTATCCTTGGACCTACTATAAGTATTTGGGGCGTCGGGGGAACCTGCAATCCACCTTCACTCCTCGCGACCTTGGCCTATAACACAATAGTCAAAATTAACAAGGCAACCAGAGCAATAGCTCTTTACAGGAACTCGGATCTTCCATCAGCGCTCCAGCTGATTTCGTTGAGGATGAAGGGGTAGGCGCTGCGGTGATTGTACGCGTTTCTGTAGCAGCTAGCGGCACGCCTTATCTACTCTCGGCCGAGGAGGCCTCAGCCGTGTCTGCGTATGGACGATAAAGCGCTGTGGCTGCAGCTACCCGGAACCACCTGGTGCGGCTGCTATTTTTAGGCTCGTTACATACTTCCCCTGAGCCCATTTATCATTAAATATCATTCATATATGCCCAGCCCACACGATGTCAGTATTAAATTCCGTAGAGCTCGGAACCAGTTTGTTTGAGGATTTTCGCTTCACCACCTACAGCGAGCTCGATGGCACTTATTAGAGCCGAGCTAGGCCCCGAGAGTCAGCGGTGGCCCTACGGAGATGCGCAATCGGTCCACGACATTCGTCTCCTTTACACCGTGCCGCCGCATGAAGCCCGCCCAGTAGACGAAGATGCATTCGAGTACTTGCGCGGGGGCGCCCGTCTTGATGTGGAGTGGAAAAACGCTTCACAGAGTCTTTCCCTAGATGCACGCCATGTCGAGTATAGCGGGGCCTCGCATCTCTGCAACGCATGCCTCAGCGCGCTCGGGTATCTGGCGCAGAATCTTCAAGACTGCATCGTGCATGAGGGCGACGGGGACTTTCGGACTAAGAAGTCAGTCGTGCAGCATCAGAATCTGATGGCTCTGTTTGCGGCGGCGAATGAAGGCTGCCAGTTGTGCAAGACGATCTGGGGCCGGCGCTTCAAGACGAACGGCATGGCTACGGCCCCAGATTTCCGGATTGAGTTCTGCTGGAACACGACGGAAGAGGAATCTTGGAATGGGGGGCGTCCGGGCGATGCCCGACTGCTCTGCAATATAGTTTCCACCGTTGCGCAGAACCATAATAAGAACACGTGGGAAACCATCTTCCGCTTTCAGCTATGGCCATCTCCAACATTCGATTCTTTCTTTGAGGTAAAAGACTCTCTGCCACTGAATCCGGTTGAGAGGGGCAATACTCGCTCCAGCCAACCGATGGCTGTGCAGTGGATGTCCGAATGCAGGGCCAATGCAGATGGCAAGCATTCGGCGTGTCAAGTTGGCGATACTTCCTGGTACCCTACGCGACTCCTAGACCTTTCCATGCTTGAGGAGACGGGCAGGGTGCTCCTAGTGGTAACCGACCTACTGGATCATTCCTCGTTGGATCAGGCCGAGTATATTACGCTGAGCCATTGTTGGGGAGAATGGGGCGCTAAGGAGCTGCCCGTCCTCACTACATCGAACATCGATGTGAGAGTAGATCATGGCATGGACCTTTCCTTGTTCCCTCCCACTTTCAGAGACGCTATAAAAGTTGCGGGCTGGTTCAGCAGTGAGTTAAATCTCCCTCCCATTCTGTTCTATTGCGCTCAATGCTAATTGGAGTAGTCAGATGGCTCTGGATTGATTCTCTTTGCATTATTCAGGACTCTCGAGAGGATTGGCAGCGCGAAGCTCCAATGATGTGCGATGTTTATCAGAATGGGCTTCTCAATATCTCGGCCGATCACGCGGTCGATGCCCGAGGTGGTTGTTTTCGCGATCGGTATTTCGCTACTGTGGATGCTTTCCAGCTCCGTCTGAAGCCACTGCAGAGCACCTGGTGGGTTTCGGTTGATGAACGCAACCTGTTCGAATGGGTCAAAGATGCTCCGAGCTCCGAAAGGGCTTGGATCTATCAAGAGCGACACCTGTATGACATCTTCCTTCCTTCCTTCCTTCCCCTTTCTCTGGAGCAGTAGAGAGATCGAGCGCCATTGGTTTTGAGCTCTGAAATCTCCTCCTGCCCGGTCTCCTATTATACCCTTTTATGTACTGTACTCGTACTCCGGAGCTAAGTAGTCGTACAGGGCACGGCGCGTATTGCATTTCACCGAGCAAGAAGTGTTTTGGGAATGTCGGGCAGCCGCACCCTCCTTTCGAAGCGAGACATACCCCCACGGCTCGCCACTGCAGAGAGACTTTCTCGGCCAGACCAAGTTGCCACTGCGGGATACGTCTGCTGGGTCCATTTCTGACAACCTCGATCTCCTACGGGAGTGGGATGCCGCATGCCGGGATTACTCTCGGCGCAAACTGACATACCCGACTGACAAGCTTCCCGCGCTCTCGGGCATTGCCCGCCATGTCGGGTCTCGGTGCCGCGAGGACACATATATAGCCGGCATCTGGCTCTCGCAGCTGCAGTCGCCGCGCTCTATGTTTTGGACTGTACCCGTACACGAGCGACCTAAGGCCCGCCCGCCGCCCACCGAGTCCGGTGCGCCATCGTGGTCATGGATCTCGTGCGCCGGTCCCGCTGAGCCTTCCCAAGTGGGAGACTCATATTACGCCGCCGATGTGGCCACGATCGTGGCTGACTACCAGCACAAAACGGCCGATCAGTACGGCGAGATGGCAAAGGCTCACATTCGCGTGAATGGCTTCATGCGCCGCATCACCTCGGTCATGGAGGAAATGAATGGTGACCCTGACGTTGATGCTTACCGGTCTGCCATGCAACTCAGCGCATCGCGGACATACCGTCATCTGTATGTGGACGGGCAGCTGGATAACGACATCAGTTGTGGTCCGCACGGCCGCCAGCTGTTCGGCGAACTGCCCGACTGGTTCCACGGCTTTGCGCCAGTCGATTATTATTGCCTGTTCTTGGTCGTGTCGCAGGCAGACCCCCAGGCCGACCGCGTGCTCCGGGCCTTGCTGCTCGAGCCCGCAGAGACAGAGGGCACTTTCCGGCGCGTGGGCCACATCTTTTTCCTCGGCCGGTGCGCGCTGAAAATGCGGTACCGGCTGCGGTCGCCTGAGATAGACGAGGAAGGTGCCTGGGAACGACTCTGGGAACGCGTGGCGCCGTACTGGGGAGAGTTCCCAATGGACATCGTTATGGACCGAGCATCAGCGGACCCGCTGCCCGTGGATGTCCAGGCAAAAGGGCCGTCGGCACTCTACGAGTTTGACGGCGACTTGGCGGATGACGCCTGCTTCGAGAAGCTGGAGCCAGAAGCGGTCATCTTGATATGAGCGACCACAACACCTCAAAGTTACTATCTTAGTTTTATATACTCTATACCCGCAGTCTGCTACCTCCGAGCGAAGCCGAACATCGACGAGTAGTGAAACTTCTTACCAAACAAGTAATCTATGATACTTTTATATTTAGAGAATAAGTATAGCTTTAGCTTTAAAGGCCGAATCTATTTTTGTCTAAACTATATCGTCGCTTAAGCCCCTTTTTAGGGCAGCATTTTAGGTAGTAAGGATCAAAATATAGAAAAGCGAAAAGTTGAAAAGCCGAAATTACGAAAGTACTCGATTTTAACCCGTAACCCCTACTAAAACTAAACACCTCCGTAATTAATTCTTACAGCTAATTCTATAATTTCGTAAAATCTATAGCCTTATCTAAAATGACTCTAAATCCCTTACGTACCCTACATACTACCCCGCGTACCTCGCGTATGAAAATAAATAGAGAAGAGGAAGGGAGTAAGACTCGAGCGAAATTTTTATCTACCCTCTCGCTTAGCTAGTTCGCTAGTATAGCCCTTCCTTATCTTAGCTAGATTGATCCACTTTTTCTACGCTAGCTAATTAAGCGAGAGGGCAGATAAAAATTTCGCTCGAGTCTTACTCCCTTCCTCTTCTCTATTTATTTTCGTACGCGTAAGACGTAGAAGACGTGCGAGCGATTTAGAGGTATTTAGGCTCTTAGGAGAGAGAGAAACGTATTAGAAATAGTTTTAAAAATTAATAACGGAAGTACTTGATTTTAGTAGGAGTTACGCCCTGAAATCAAGTACTTTCGTGATTTCGCATTTTCGACTTTTCGCTTTTCCACATTTTGATCCTTACTGCCTAAAAAGCTGCCCTACCTTTTCCAATGAACACGTGCTTCACGAAAAGAGCCTAGTCGACTCTGTAGACGGCTTTGAAATTACTTAAGAGACAGCCTTCTTCCGACTAGTACTGCTCAGGGAGTGCTCAGGGATTGGAAGATTACTCAGGTTGCTCAGGTTGCTCAGACAGCCCAGTTGAGCTGGCTGAGCCGGCCGAGCGTGACCCGAGGGTGACTAGCGCCTGAGCGAGAGCTGCGAGCTTACTGACCGAATGTAGAACGAAGATTGAAGGATTAGAGCTCAACTACCATTGCTGTCTGAACTTGGTACCTGCAAGCAAATGAAGTAATCGGATTGAGAGCAGTGGCTTGTTGAACACCTGCGCAGCTACGGAGATACGTTTAGAGTACGAGCTAGAGTACCGATAAGAAGAATACTCTGATCGAAAGCTATTCGAATCGCTAATTATTTCTCAGGCAATAAGTTCGACGTCGGACCAGATCTCCTATCCTTAATCCCTGTTTACAGAATACACCTTCACCATTAAAGGTGTTCGCTGCCAATTTCCATAAGCACGCTGCTTAGCCCAGTTCTCCTGGCCTGGTTCAAGCACAAAATCAAAATTCCAAAGCATCTTGCATATAATAACCCGGATCATGAAATTTGCCACCCTGTTGCAAGTCAGTATTCTCCCCTTCGGCAGATCGGAGCAGCTTACATCCTCCCGACGCAGTCCCGAGGTCCGGTTGAGAACGGCTGCACGACGGCTTTCTTATCGTTTGCATATTTCGCTTCTGCTTGCGGCAGCCATCTCTCAGGGATGAAATGATCTGGATTGTGAAAGTTGGATGGAAAATGGTATGCCGCAAACGGCGATACACAGACTGTCGTGCCTCCAGGCACAAACTTCCCGCAAATCCACGCGCCGCTCATGGAGGTCACCTGTCGAGGAAACCCTGTCGTTGTAGGAGGGTACACCCTGAATGCCTCGTCAATGCATGCCCCAAGATATTCCAGCTTGAATACCGCATCCCAAGTCATATCCTTGTCCGCCTTGAATGCAGAGCGGATCTCCTCCACAGCCTTAGCTAGCACGACTGGATGGGCGAGCAAGAGATAATTGAGACCGCAAATGATGGAGGGTGTTGTGTCACTGCCAGCTGCCATAAGAATCAAGACAGCATTCTCGAGTTCAGGCCGTGAGAGAGGCGTGCCCTCCTTGAGGTCTGTGAGAAAGTGGACGATATCTCCACGTCCCCCCTTTACGGATAGGCGCACGTCCACCTTGTGGCCCATGATCTTTTGAAAGTACTTGTACTGCGGCGTTAGGAGAGGAAGTGCGAAGTAAGACAAGAAAAGGCGGATGATTGAAAATTTTGCAAGGGCTGCTAAGAAGAAGCTCGTTGCAAGGTATGCAGGCACTGACCGTACCCAGCCGGCATGTGGGGAGTCGTCCACGAGAAGATTAAGAGTTTCTCCGAGGATCAAGTCTGCCATGATATCGAAGACGGTAAGGCAATGCAGGTCGACCATGTTGACCGTATTCCCAGCTTGTGATGCCCTTCCCAGCTTTTCGATCAAAGCATCCACCTTTTGAGTTATCAGGGGCTCTTGTACAGTGAGTGCTTGCTTTGAGAAAGCCCTCGCGAATATCTTCCTCAACCGCCGATGGTCATCATCGCTGGCCGTTACGATGCTTTCCTCTGTTGATTGTTTGTTGAAGAAGTATGCAAAGAAGTCTTCAGATCTCTTCTGCCCGTAACGGAAAGCCGTCGTTGGTCCATTTATGTCTTTCCATGCTTCTTCTGCAATGTAGCTCAACTCGTCGGGTGCAATTCGGACGATACTGCCGTACTTCTCGTGTTGTCTTGCAAGCCAATGCGGGGCGCGTCCACAGAGAAAAGCATATGTAAGCGGAATTCGAGACACGGAGGCAATGGTCGGGCCTGGGTACTTGTTGAGGGGATTGAAGAAGATATTGTGGATGGTTGTGCCAATGAGGTACTGCAGAACAACCCTCGTCAGCCTCACAATTCTTATTCTGGGGATGTCAACTTGGAGGGATGGCTTACCAGAATGACAAGAGCCAATGCAGACAGCAGAGGGCTCGTCGCGAGTACTTCCAACCCCGTCATGGTGGCAGAGTAGCTGTCGCGAGCTTTGAGTGGAGGTTGGAAAGACCTTGAGAACAGAGGGTATTGTCCGGGGCTGATGTTTTTTTTGGGGGTTTTGGACAGATGCCTTTGATTTACTGTTGCTGGCAATGGCACTGCAGTGCCTAAAGGAAGCCGCCTTCTCCCGTGTGAAAGATGGAAGAGAGTGGCGGACTTTGAATTGTGTTGAAGCAAAGGCAATAGGGGTGGAATTTTGAGGCAACAATTAACGCAACCCCCAAACGCACCTTGTACAGCAACGGTGAGTTCAGAGCGACCAAGATGGATGTTGCGAAGTCGTCTTAGCCAAGTGGCAGAAATTCAATCAATGTTCCACAGATCTACGATAAGAATCCAGAGATCACCACCAACCAACCCTTCGCTCTTTTCGTTCATCTCACTCGGTTTACCTCGCCCTCTGTAAATTTATATTCGCCATCATCCATCATAAGCTGTAGCGTTATCTAAAAGAAGTATATAACCCTGTCTTCCTCACCGAGCTAGACTACATGGCTCTTAATGACGCGCTCCGAGCATTCCTTGTACAATCCCTGCAGAACACATACTTTCAAGCTACCTTATAAATTGATTAGAGTGGGTTTGGATGTAACGAGTTCAAGCGAGCGGAAAGGGGTTTCTGCCAAGCAAAATATATCCTCAGCGAACTTTGCGCTTTTCACCGCCCACTTCTTTCGGTTAGACCCAAACTCACTCTCACCAATTCATTATTTCTACGGCAAGGGTAAGCTTACATAAGCACTAATGCACACAACCATGGTGAATCAAGAAGAGATTACTCGCTCTTCTTAGAAGTCTAAATCTCCCCCCAAAATGCAAGGGTTTTAGAGGGTTTTAAGCTGACCGCAGCGAGCGGGGAAGCTGGACAGCGCCAAAATACGTCCCAATCCTGCGCAGATGGAAGTGTTCTAATATTGATTACCGCTGACGGATAGACGAGGAGACCAGTAACAAGAGGGCCTCACCCCACCAGTTGTCGATTTGTCAAAAAAGTGCCAAGAGTTTCGGACTTCTGAGATAAGCTAGTACTCTTATGCATATCAAGAATGCATGTCTTATCACTAAGGCTTTTGTTGCGCGGGACCCAATTGCAATGTCCTTTTCCTTGAATGCTAATCCCCTTCCTGCAGTGAGACTTCTAACAATAGATAGAAAGCCCTATTGAAATGTGTAACACTATCTACAAGTCCAAAAGAGTCATACCCTTGAGAGCTTTCAATGCTACTATCGTCATACCGCAATCAATCCATTCCTTGTCGCTGCTTCTTTGGCTCTCCTGATGACTGCCTGCTGCAAGCAAGCATTGGCCGACAAGACATTCCGCAAGTCTCCGAGATTTGGAGGGTAATTAAACGATGCCAAGACTTGCGGATCTGTTTTCTTTTGAGAATCTTCGTCGGGCGGCACATTACAAAGTGGTATTTCAACCATCTGAGATTCGAGATTGCCTCTTCTACAGCCAACGCATCGCCGGAGCGATTTTCGGGATCCTTTCGGTCAAGTATTGCAGGGAGATTCTTCATCGCACTGAGTCCTTAGCAAGTAAAGTACAATTATATGAAGGAGCAAGTTCTGCATTTTCATTTCCACGATCAATTGATCAGCATTCTTATGGATTCGTGCCTTCGAATTAAGAGCATTATTTCCTTCTTCATCTCGTTCAAATTGATTCAATCCGCGCCACACTTTCAATCCATCCAAGCTTGCTCGCTGCAACCCTCCGGGCCAAACATCATAGTCCAAGTCCAAGTTGACCACATAACAGTACTCCCTTGTTCTCATCACCGGCACGATACCGCAAGGCCAGTTCTGGGCGCAAACTCCCTCAAGACGTCACCGTCATCAGCGGCGCCATGAGGTAATCCAGCTCCATTTCAGCAACCTGCGAGCACCGGCCCGGCGCCGCGACCGTGTTGGGCGCCCACCCGAATGCCCCCTTCCACGCGGTCAGCGCGCTCTTGGCGATGGCCGCCGCGCCGAGCGAGGGATTCCGCCACGCGGTGGACACGGCCTCCCACTGCGCCGCCGCGTCGGTCGAGGAGTCCGCAGGCGCCGCCGGGAGCCAGGCGGTTGATGGAAGCGGCGTGGTGGTGGTGGGGATGTTGGGAGACCAGCCGTCGGCCGACTCGGCCGGCGGGAGCGTTTTGTTCGGGTTGTCCAGATTGGTGAAAACGTTCTCGGACATCGCGTCGAGGGCGTTGAAGGGCTGGATCTGATCGGGTGAGAGGGCCGGAGCAGGCGCTTGGATGATGAGGCCCATGAACATAGGCTGGGTCTGCCCGCCGCCGTTGAGCAGGGCGCGAGAGGAGTCGCTGCCGTCGGATGGATCGAGGGCGGGATCATCTACGTTCATTAGTAAGGTGGATCGAGGCCATGAAGATGAAGAATGGATCCTTACAAAGTCCCCACAAGGCAGTCGGCATCTGACTGATGACTGGCGTGAAGACAAACGTGCCGATAGTTGAAGTGCCCACTTGGGCAATTGTGACTGTCATATCGGAGGAGATATACTGATCGGCTGCGGTCGGTTGATCTGGGGTGGGCGCAGTAAGTTGCATAGGCTTTGCATATATCTTGTTCGCCGGTGATGCCTCCACTGCCGTACCACCATTTATATTGGCCGTCTCGATTGCAAAGCGGCTCATGACACTGAACTGGAACCCCGAGCGGCGAACGACCCACTCAGTGCCCGGCGGTGCTTGCATGTTGCTGGCTTTCGCGGCGTACTGGCCTGCTACGACGGAGAGGATATGATCGCCGCTTCCTCCATTCTTGGTAGCACTGGGGTCGGTATTCTGCAGCAACATCTGGTAGAATTGGGGCAATGTCTTGGCAGGGACATCGTTGCTGTTGTCGCCAAAGGTGACTGTGAAGCCGAACACCCAGAAGTCGACGTATGCTGTTCCCCCGAAGGGCGGGCCCTGTAGAGTAAGCTGAGCACTGATGTCAACGCTGATATGGATGGTGAACAGCCACAGATCCAAGGTAAAGTCTACGCCTATGTCCACACCTGCAGAAGCAAGGAAATGGAAGGGGCTGAAGTTGATAAGGAAGTCCGCGTATGCATTGAAATGTGCGCCAAGTGGTCCCTGAAGAACATTAGTTTTTGGATCAACGGCCCAGATATTCTTGCCTTACCGCGGATAAAACTGCATTGAGCGAACCTCCACCCATGCAACACTTTGGCGTGATTGCAAAGTATGCCTGTCCGGTGACTTGCAGTGGGCCTAGATCCCACCAGATGGAAAGACGATCTGGGACTGGATACCAAGCGGGTGGCTGGAACGCGGAGTGGTACCTGTACTTGGTTAGATTAATTCAATATATGTATAGCATCAAGACGTACCCTCCAACTGTAAACACCCAGTCTCCTGGGTGATCCGAGTTACTGAACCAGTACGCCAGGGCAAAACCTGGAAAATCGGTTAGATGTATCGCTTCAAGCATTGTAAGTGCAATACGTACCTCCACCAAGGTGACACGTAGGGTTGAGGACAAACGAATTAGGCGAGAGTGAGGCCTCACAAAGGAATGTGCCATGGCTGATATCCAAAACACACTCTATGCCAAGTTCAATGTACAGCAGCGAGGTATCTCGACTTGCATCCGGTCCTGAAGGCATCATACCAACAGCAGTGGCGAAGATACCAAGCGTGACTCCAGGGTTGAAGCTCAGGACCACTAACGCGTTGACATCGAGTACTTGGACAGCCTTGCACTGGAGGCCTGCAGCAAACCACATCGGCCCATCTCGATCTGATATCCAACCCTGATAAGATTGGGGAGGTGTGGACGTGCTGGTAAACTCGCTGAGCAGGGCGATGGGGTCACCTCCAGCGGACCCGGAGGGGAGGGAGTTGGTATCAACAAGCGGGAAGCTGCAGATTTGGTCAATTGTCGGAAGGCGGAGGTAGCTGTTGTATCCAAAACCACCTTTCAGGCACGTTAGCAGAATCATTAAAGGACAGCTTTCAAAACTTGCCGCAGATCCCGCTGACTTCAACCACTTCAAGCTCGAACAGAGGCCCTTCGAGTTCCGCGAAGATAAAGACCGACTTGAACGTGCTCTCCGAATACGAACCAATGGCAAGCAGACTGTACGGCGGTATCGTCACTGTGACTCCTCCGACAAATTTGATAAGGTCACCAGATGACAGGTTCAGGAATATCCCAGCAATCTGGACTGGCGGCGCATTGAACGAGCATGCCACGCCTGAGATAACGGGCGTGGGAATTATAGACTCCAATGTCCTGATGCTTAGTCCGCCACTGAACGAAAGCTCGAGGCCAAATCCCAACAGCTCGAACTCAATGGGTCCTAACTTGACAAGGGCGTCCAAAATGAAGGAGATCGTTGAATTCTCGTATCGGAGGCCCACATTCGAAATCGTTAGCGGCCCTATCGTCTTCTGCATCTTCGCCATTGTCGTTGGATTGCCGGTCTCCGGGCTGGGATCTGGAGTAGGGTCATCTGCGGCTTTGGACAGCGCTTCGTTCTTAGGCTCTGGTTTCGTTGCCTTCGAAACCGCCGATGGGGACGAGGGCGGTGATGCGGCAGGAGGTGCAGGCTTGCCGAAGACATAATCGAGGACTACGTCTGACCCGGACGCTCCTGCTTGTGCAGAATTTGCAAGGATTAAATGACTTCCGGCAAGTAGGAGGACATCAGTATCTTGAGGGCCCTTGGTGTTGGAATCGTTGGGGTTCTTTGGTTTTACGTTATCCTGATACTTCACTCCCGGAAAGCCCGGGATGTTATTGATTGCGCCGAGTTCCAGGCGCGTCAGACCTTTGTCGCCGGTTCCTGTGGAGTCATCCTGGACCCAGTCGAAATCTACTTCATCGAATGGCGGATTCAACTGACCAACCAAGGGAATATTCGGTATACTGGGGAATGGAATGGCGTTCAACGACGCATGAAGCAGCCGCTTAGTGACCGGTGCCGTCGACCCAGTGCTCGCCTTTTCTTGGATTTGGATAAAGGAGACCTCAATATGGCCGATGACAAGTATCAGAACGACGCTCATGAACTGCGTCTCTGTCTTTCCATCCGTACTCGTCACGTCCACGCCTTGGGCTATCAACGTCAAGCTGGCTCCAGTATCTGTCGAATTGATGGGTATGTCGAGGAAGCTCGGAATGTCGTCGAGTACAGTACTGTCCTTGACGAGGGACTTGAGGATCGCCAAGAAAGACGTGTCCACGCCTGGCGCTGCTGTCAAGACTGCCGAAAACGTCCAGCCCGAGGCAACTGCTCGTGTGAAGGTAAGGTCAAGCATGACCGGATCGATGACCAGCACCGCTTCTGCCGTGAAATCGCTACCCACGCCACTCGTGTAAGTGTAATCAACGCCGAATGTTTGTATTTCAATATGATCCATAATGTTCATCAGCGCTGGCGCATCAAGACTAGGGAAGAAGTTGAACAGATGTGCCATATTTAGATTCTGTACGAGTCCAGTCAGCTGCCAAACAGTACCCGTCGTGACGGATGTATCATAGTCAATCGACACACGGATTGATACGGTGTCAGTAGGATCTTGTGCATATACGTCGACAGTTGCGCTAAAGTTGACTTGGATCTCTTTGGTGCTGCGCGTGTACGAGGCATACAGGTCGACAGTGTCCAAGTAGAATCCTGTGGGAGGTATAGGTCCATTTGCATCAGTTGGAGGCGTACCAACCAGTTGGCCAGAGAATTCAATACCGTCCGAGTTCAAATCAATTGAAGCCATTTCTATTCGCGGGTCTAGTTCCTGAGGCCAGTGACTAATGACGTTGTCTGGGATCAGACTGGAAAGATAAATGTAGGGGTTGAGATTCGGTGTCAACGGCGTCAGGCTCTTGTAGACCTCGTACTCCGGCAGGCATTCTGGGATTGTATCGAGTATCGTACCTGGGGGGACAGGTGGGCACCACAATGAACCATTGAAAGTGTGCGTGACGCCAGATCTTCTCCAAGTATAGCTTAGCTGCATAGTGTCAGCCCAGTCTCCAAAGGACAAGGAATCTGCGAGGTGTAGTTGGATGGACTTACGAAGAAGCAGAGGTTAGTGCCAGAGTCATCCTTCCCAAAGTCAACCTCGAGCTCCACATCGATAGAGAAAGAGACGATCTGTGTGCCATCTGACTGAATGCTAATTGAGCGCACAGCAGGCTCATGTGCATTGCTACCATCATCCTGCTTCGGTAAGTAATCTGAGATATTCACCGAAAATACAGACCCTAACACATCAACCATCCATGCGACCATGTCATAGATAGTCGTGCCAGCGTCCGGCATCAGCATAAAGGTCGTCGTGCTTTGCTCGGGATTAAAGATCAGCTTGCCTGTTATGCCATTGCTGAGCTTAGGAGAGGTCAAGTGCACTGAGAGTGTCATATCAGAAAATGGAGCAGCTTCACATGCTGGCGACACGATCATGTTCGACCAACTGTTTGCATCGGCAGGTTGGCTTGTGCTGGACGTAGTAGCTTCAGTTTGGGAGCATGAGTAGTACAGTCGCCCAATCATTCTCGCATCCGTCACCGTTATAGAGTTAGCGAACACCGTTTTAACCCAGGAGCCGATTGTTGTGATGACATCTGCGCCAACGCGGAACTCGAGCCTATAATGGATGGCGTTGGTCGTCGCATCGAACCATACCACGTTACGCGCATCCGAGTATTTACCGCCAAGACTAGGATCTTGCGGGTTGATGATGTACATGTCTATCGCGAGCCCGATCGTGTCAACCAAGCCTTGCAGCTGCCCAGCGGGAACTCCCAAATAGTCCAGCACTTGCTGGAGATTCCATGACTGAGCTACGCCACCCTGTGAGTTGGCGAAGTCAAGCCCGAGGATCAGCAGAGTCGACAATTCATCGTATCCGAACGGTAGAGGTGATGGCAGAGCGGCTTTGATCAATGGTGGAGGACATGCCGTGGAGAATTGCAGCCCAACGGTCGTGGTAGAATTGGACAATGGCACGTTCAAGTCGATATGGAAGTCGGACACGACGTCAGTCCCGGTGGCAGAAACCGAGACGCTTGTAGCATCCAGGGCAAGCATTATCCAGTCCGCCAGATCGTCCGTGAAGGAGCCCGAGGTGACCAAGTTTACTTGGTTGCCGGAATTATCTAAGGTCTTCTCAAGCACAAGAATTGGGAGCCTCAGATTCCCCAAAAAGCGATCCAGGGGGGAGTCACTGAGGATAGTAACAGATCCACCAGGAGAGGTCACGGAGCTGGCGCAGATGTAGGCTGTCGTCCCCGTCGGCGCAGGGGGCCAAGTTTGCAGAGCTGAGGGAGTGGATGCGGCTGGGGCATCTTTGCGGACACCTGCAAGCTTCGTCCCGCCCAAGGCCATCATCGCTTCTACCAAATCGGCGTCCTCCTGGGCAATAATCGATTCCTCCTCGTCCGAATCGAGATCATCTTCCGCATCAGAGTCTTCAATTGCCATTGCGGAGGAAGAGCTTGCTGCAGCTGCGCTGGCGGCAGCGGTGTTGACCGGTGCGCCGCGATTGTCTTTCTTGCATCCCCTAGCGTACCATCCTCGAGGTACGACCTCGACGCCGGGCACCCTAAATTTGCGTACTCCAAAATTTGACGTGTAGATCGGTATACCTTTGTTGTCCTTATCGACTTGGCGATACATGTACCCGATGAACGATTGTTGTTCTTCGGGTGAAGCTCTGACCAGCGTCGCCACAAACCAAACTTCATTGTCTTCGGTCATGACGCTCTTAGTGCCCAGTGTAACATTGCCGGCTACGATATATTAACCCATGCAGCTACACGTGGTCTTTTCACCAGAGAAACTTACAACGTCCAATCATAGTAGATTGTAGTCTTGACAAATCAGGCCAATAATCTTCTAGAAACTCATTAATAAGCCATCTATCCTGGTCGGTTGCAGGTTGAGCATTGTATGTTTTCTGGATCCACGGCCATATGTACTTGCTAATGGTTGAGCACACAGCATTGAATGCAGTATCATTGAAGTTTTTCTGCATAGTTTTTTTCTTATTTCCTGCAGGCTTCAGGGTCACTTGATTTGTGGTTTTGTCCTGTTCTGCCGTTAAGGCTTTTAAGTGTTAGTTGGACAACTTTTCTTTGGATTTCTGAAGCCGAATACCTACCCATCCAGTAGGGAAACCCGGTTGGATATATGGCGTCTCTGCCGTAGAACTTCTCTCGATCAGCGCTCCCTGCGATCCAGAGATACAACCATAGCAACAGTCGAAAATCTCACATCGTTAGCAAAACTATGGAGTGTCTACAAGGGATCATCGCCTTAGAAGCTTACCAGGGTGCCTGTGGGCCCTACCCGCAGAGACGATTATCTTTCTCGGTTGATACGTGTTGAATACCGCCGCCGGAGAGGAATATGCACCTCCGTGGTGACTGAGTTTAATGAACCATACTTTCTGGTTGATCCAAGCGGCTATCTCCGCTTCCTCTTTCCACAGAGCATCGCCAGCCAGATAATGCGACACAGTTGTCGTTGTAACACCGGGCCAACTACCCGCCGGCTTAGCTTGTTGTCAGCAATTGCCTCGCTTTAAAAATGGATCAAACCGCAATCAACTTACCCAAGCTATCACCGCAACTATCGAGACCATGTTGTTGCCAGTGCTTCGGTTCGGTGTATCGTTATTGACATCGATTATGCGTACGACTCCGTCCTGCGCCATGACTTTCGATGCAGAAGCCTGAGAGAAGTGCTGTGACATGGCGCCGATGATGTAGAAGCCCGCACGGATGTTCGTACCTTGGTGAGCTGTTATCAGATCGGCAACTGTGGGGTACTGCGTCAGGTTGTATTGGAACTTGTCATCTACTATCTTAGCGGCCGGATTTGCCCCAGTAAAGAGGTTAGTCCCAATAACTAGCTCCCAGTTGTACACTATTTTGCAGACACCAGTAATCCAAAAGTCGTCACTCTTTTGCTCAGCCGTCGTCCTCCCAATGAAAACATCGCACAAAGTTCCATCCTTTTTATTGATTCTGAAGCCCCGATCTTCCGATATTTTGAGTTTGTAGTGGGGCACGTCAGTGGGTGCTACTTTTTGCGACATATATGGAACGTAGAGAGTGGTTAGAGGATGAGCGCGCCCCGTCGGATCGCCGTATTTCATGAGGGTGCATTGCACAGTGTCATTGGTAGCGCCACCATCTTTGCTATTCTGAATATCGGCTCTGATGACGTCCCAGACACCGCCGTAATGACTGTGGCTCGTCAGCAGGAGACGAGAGTACTTGATATGGCATCGACAGACTCTTGGTCCCAGTGCGTGATGACAATACTGGTGAACTTGCAGTCTGAAGCTTCCAAGTTCGTATAAGTCCCTTCTTTGAGTGCGGGCAAGGTGATCTTCATGAAGTCTCGGATACGTGTCCATGCCCCGTTCCCGCTTTTAGGCGCAGTATTACCGCCATCTACGAGTGTGATGGAATTCGGCTTGTACCCGACCTTACCTGGAGGCGTCACGACTTCGATCACTATCGTGCAGTCCCCAACTCCGACATTCAGATGGTAAGTGTCGACGCCATTTGTGGCATAAGTTGCGGACATATTGATTGACTTGGAATGTCGACGGCACTTAAACCCTCGACCAAAGTCGTCTCCCAAGCTCTTTCCAGCCCTGACGTTTCTATTTCTCAGTTCAAACGCCTCCGCATCGGGAGTAGGCAGCTGTACCGGGACGAAGTTTATCACTGAGTGTGGACAGGCGACGACTGACTCAACTCGAAAATCGTGGGAGGGTGATGCGCTCAGATTGGAGACGGCGCTTGTCACCGGCCCAACTGCAGACCGAAAAGGGACTACGAAGGTACGGTTCTGATGGCTTCGTACAATGTCAGCGAATTCTAGGGCAGATAAATTTTTGAGTGAACGATGAATTGAATGAATTGAAGAGGTCCAAGCTTAAATTCAAGGAATTCATGAAGAGTTCAATGAATCGTATGAATTATGACTAATTCCCGCTGGAGGGCGTTTTTCCGGCCTGATATACTATTTTTAGTATATTTCCGATTTTTTCTAGTATAAAATTCATAAAATTCATGAATTGAATAAAGCCTCAAGGCTAAATATCATATTTACATTCATGAATTTTCGCCTTTCCTAATTTGGTTTCATTCAATTCAAAGGGTCTTTGTCCTAATCAGCGTTCAAAAAGTTCACTTATCAGCCCTAGCGAATTCCAAGGCTTGGTCTGCTCAGCTCAAGGAAACGTGCCACTCGGGAACGTCAGCTCCACCCCGAGCATTGTCCACAGGCAGGTATTGGGATGCGTAGAGGAGGTGGAGCAACCGGAGATAGATAGCTCCAAGCCACTATCTGTAGCTTGAGCGCATGGCGGTCGTGCTCAAGCTGAGAAGAATACTACCCCGCCTGGTTAATTTGTACGATGTCACCACTGATAACACCACCCAAAATCTCGTTAATCTGTCCCAAGGAGGATATACCGGAAAGCTATACACTGCAATTGGTCACAAGCCTTGCCTGGAGTCTGTGCGGGGAGCGGAGTTATCCATCTCTCTACCGTACATTTATTTATAGTATGGGGGAGGGTAGAACTGAGCTGATGAGCTGATGGGCTGATGAGTTGTAAGCTGATGGCCAAGGTTCCGGAGGTGCATCCGCTCTGCATTTCTTGGCATCAAATGCAGGTTTAGTCCTGTCGACTGATGAAGTGCATATTGCACTACTGCGACCTCGAACATTAGGACAAAGCCACAAAGTCGCACTTCAGCCCACTGTGGAGATGTAGGGCTTGAGAATGCTCAAATTCAGCTCACTGTGGAGATATAGGGCTTGAGAATGCGCGCAACCAGTCTAGCTGTATACGGTACGGCACATGTAAAGTGGTCCATGCGGAGAGAAGAACGACGCATACTTAAGGTAAAGGCGGTTTTGCAAGGCGACTCTACCTGGGATCGCGCTCACGCAATTGGAATCCTGCCCACAGTTTGTTCTTCACCCAGTCTCCCGACAGCCTTCGACCCCGCAAAATCACGAGCCGACACGAAAGTACCGAAAAGAAAATGGTGCAACCCCTCTTCGCTTCCGGCACAGCAGCCCTACTGCTCACGGCGGCCTTCTCACTGGCCGTCGCCGCCATCACCTCGCGCTTCTGGTCGATCCGGGGCATCTACGACGCCAGCGACCCGCCGAACCTGACAGGCTACGCCGCGCGATCGCCCTTCAGCATCTGCTCTCTCGCGCTCGGCAATGGCACAGCGTGGGATTGCCAGCACACGAAGAAGCCCGGCGGGCTGTGCGACCCTCTCCACGGCGGCAACGACGACTCGTTCATCCTGTGCCAGACGCTGGCGGTGTGCGGCCGGCTGCTGATCGCGGCGTGCGTGCTGCTGGGCGTCGGCTTCCTCACATCCATCGGCCTGGTGCTCGCGACGACAGTCAACACGACCTTGCGGCGCGCGCTGGCGCTGGGCGTGTTCCTGTTTGCGGCCACAGGTGCCATCTGCATGGCCATCGCCCAGCTCGCGGGCGTGCTGGGCCTGCTCATGCAGCAGTTTCCCAATCCAGAGGACGGCACCAGCATCGTCAGCCCAACCGACATCCTGTCGACCTGGACCGGCCACAGCGGCATGTCCCTTGCGGTGGCGAGCTGGGTCTTGGCAGCTTTTGCGGCTGTTTCCGCCGCGCTGCTGCTGGGCTGGACCCGTCACGGTCGAGACGGTCACCTCCCACATCACAATCACCATGACGGACATTCACATTCCAGGACGGAAGCAAAAGACTAATTACTAGTAGGACGGGCACAGGGGCACGGATGGGTCAATGACTGGCCCAAGCACCAGCTACAATACTACAATATACGAAGTATTACGGGACATTTTAGCTCGCTAAGAAGATAGGATGAGGTCTGACGTCAAAACAAACTCGGGGGCACGTGCATTGCGCTATTCGGGCATGATGGCATTTACTCGTTACACTGTTATGTACTGTACTGCACTCATTTTTGGTATGACAAGATTACAAGTAACGCACATTGAGTTAATCAATTCAAAATAAACAATTGCACCTCATTAATTCCAATGTCTCATGTCGAACTAACTGTTTGCCTTGGAGTGACCATCAAGTGGAACTCGGTGCGGGTGCATCGCTCGCCGCTGCCAGCCTCAACTGCAAGTACCCTTCCACCGCCAGATACGGCGGGGGTTCAAACTTGGGGTACGCGTCGGTCGGCTCAACCCCAATTGCGTTATACAACGTCTCCTGCGTCGTCGTCCCGCCGCTGTCCGTCACACCAACATCGAACGGCTGCAGCCAAATCCAATCCGTAGCCGGCGGCACGGGAATAGGGATCCCCTGACCCGCCGGCACCGCGCCGGCAGCGACCAGGGCCTGCACTGCAGCCGTGTCCATCTCCGGCGTCAGTTTCTTGGCATCGCTGTAGCCGCTCGTGACGACGGCCGCGGGAACGATAATGGGGCCGACAGTGAAGAATGCAGCGATGGATTTCAATGCACTCTGCACGATCCACGGCGGAATCGTAACCGGCTTGATCGGGAGGATGCCCGAGTAGCCGTGCAGCGCCGTGAACGGATCCATGATGGCGCTCACGATGTTGAACTGGGCGTCGTGTTGCTGCCGGAGGGCGGTCGGGTCCATGGTCGGTGTCGTCGAGATGTGGTAGGGCTTGACCGTCACGACAGGGCCGCTGGCGGCAAGGTCTGAAGCGCCGCCGCCCTTGGGGAAGAAGGTGTAGACCGTGTCCAGGTTCAGTTCGGATCCAGGCGTCGGGCCTACGCCTGGTGTTCCGGGCGGGTTCGTGGAGCCGGTGAAGAAGCCAACCAGGCCATCGTAGACGCGGTCGCGGTCGCCGATCCAGAGAGGGAAGTTGTAGTCCGTAACCGCGGGGTTCGGGTCGTTGGTGCAGCTGAGTGATTGATTTACCAGCGGCGGTGCTGCGAGCTCAAGCGACCATCCTGTGTTGACAAGCGCGAGAGGCTTTCCGATGATGGCCGAAAGGTAGTCCGCGTACTCGTTTGGCGCATATGGAAGCGATGACATGGCATCGTTGATCATGTTGATGAAACCAGTTAAGTAGTCATTCATCCCTGACGTCTGCGGGCCTAGCTTCTGCAGCAGGCTGTCTAGCTGCTTCATTGGTAGAATCAATGTTGGGTCATTATTGGGTGTCAGACCTGTAGGAGGATCGAAGGGCTTCCACTTAGGCTCCGTAGTCTTGTTTCCTACACCTCCTAGGCGAACTTCTCTGTAGAAGTCACCGTTGGGCAGAAACAGCTGAATTGCCCGCTCGACATAGTTGACAACGAGCCAACCCCACAACGGAGACTCCCATTCCAGCGCCTGTCTCCACGGGGGATTCGGGAGCGCTGTTGTGGGAGGATCTCTCATCAATAAACAAGCGTTGAGTCGTGCATCCTGGTTGATGTTGGGTGGTATTTGGATGTACTGTGGGAGTGGGTTAGAGTCGGAGACAATCGTATTCCACGGCCCGCTCATTGCATTTCCGACGAGCTGAGGTGAGTAAAACTCGGAAACATTCAGACGCAAAGGTTGCGCTTTTCCGTAGCGTGGATCAATTGCGCTAATCGCCTGCCCAAATTTATCGATCACGTTCAGCTGCGTAAAGCGTAGTTGACCATGTGCAACGGGTTTCAGCGGAGAAAAGGTCGAAGGCGCATCCGCGGGGAAATCCACGTGCCATGCATAAGGCACGGTGTTGGTTTCGACATCCATCAAAGGGAGCACATCAGCTGTCCAGCCAGCGTTCCCCCATTCCGCAGTGCTGATTGGTTGAAGTGAGAGGCCCGGAATTCGTCTGAGAGGTTTCAAATGGGTTCCGACAAGCTGGGTAACGAGATTCTTGGTCAACCCCGTCATGGGCGAGCTCATGAAGGGTAGCTTCTGGATCGCAAGAAGCAGGTCATTGATCTTAGTAGAAGGTGGGTCTGTTGGGTTAGGTGAAGTGCCTGGGTCGAAAGTTGCGGCTATGGCGCTTTGTTCGTCGGGAGATAGTGTCTGCCAAAGCGCTTGGACTTGAGTTGCCAGAGAGAATGAAGGTTGTGGTAGAATCAGTACTCTTCCAGAGACCGTGACCTGGTCGGTGATGGTCTCGGTTGAGACATTGTGATTCGCCCGTATTCCATATCTATACTTTGGTGTAGCATTCGGGACTGCTACACGCTCGAAGGCCCAGTCCGCAGAAGGTATGTGCGTGTACTCGCATTCCCATTCAAGGAACAGAGGGAACCATGGTTGCGTGTCATTCCAGCTGTCACGCATGTTCTGTGGGCTGTTTGGAGCAGCACCTGGGTCCAAATCATGGTACAGAGGTAGGGAGCCCGTGGTAGGAGGTTGGTACTTGTCGCTGGAATCATCAGGTGGATGAAGCATGAAGAACTCCAAAAGGAGATTTTTCGCAGCATCTTGAAGGTCTAGTGAAGGCATAACATTGATGATTCCAGTTTTCGAATCGCTTACCCAGCTCTCATAACCCGTCCAGCCCTTGTAAGGATTGCTTGGCGAGGTCGAATAGGAGATGGTCTGAAGGGGAAGGCGGACTCTCAGTTTGTCCTGATAATCTGATGGCCATGGAGAGGTGATTCCTGATACCAGCATGGTAGGATCTTTTAACGAGTAGAAACGGTTTCCGGCACCCTTCTCCACAGTCGTTCCGAAGGAAGCTGCCAAGCTGGAAATCTGTGTTTTCCAGGTCTGAAGCTGGTTGAATAGATTGTTGATATCAGTTTTCATTGCAGTGACCTCTTTCAACACATCAGGGTCTTTAGTGGCATCTTGCGAAGCGCTAAAGTACTTCCACCATCTGCTCCACAGGTTCCATCTCAGTTGACGCAGATCGCGATTACCTTGATCGTAAAGTCCTTGCAGATTGTTCAGCTGGGTGAGCGTCGACAGCTGTGCCGTGGTTGGTGTTAATGGTGTGCCATCGGTGCTTGTTCCGGCTATATTCCATTGACTGTCCGTATCTGAACTGGGCGCGAAATTCAGATCCGAAAGCATGTCTGCAGCTTCTAATTGGGAGTCGACATCCTCTTCCTGAGTCATCAGCATTGGCTGAAGCTTCTGAAGATCGATAAAGTAGGGTTTGCTCGAAGCAAAAGTAGGATCACTAATGTGGCCGCTCACAAAAGCAAGGATGGTGTCAAGTGGGGTGGTGCCAATCGTCACCGAATTTGCCAGCAATGCTGCAGCGTCCGATGCTCCACTATGCGGAGGTAAAGCTGTTGTTGAGAAGTTGACGCCGTACATCGCAGCATGGCACAACGTGCTCGCAGAAGTACTCAAACCTCTCCATGTACTGAGATCCTTTGGTGATGCGAACGTATCATCTGGGAACACCATATTACAGCCATCAAATCTTGTGCCTCTTGTGGGGTTGCTGGGGTCTGTAGTGTTTGAGATCTGGATGTTGAATACGTCGTCTGCAAGAGTATCGGTCGAATGCCAGCCTAGAACATAGTAGCTGGCAGTCGCATCGGTCACGTGTCTAACCTTGTCTTTCCCTTCAAAACGGTCAAGAATCGAGTACACATTGGAATTATGCATCGTGAAATCAGCAAATAGTTGGTTCGACGAGTTTAAAACAGACACCGGAATGCGAGTAATGCCCGGAACGTTGCCAGCTTCGGTCCAGCCAACGGCATCGAACTGCACGCCAATGAAGATCTCGGCTTGACTGTTCAAGTCGTCTGAACTGCCTTGGACAAATGGAGCCATATCAACCTCAATATCATCAGTGGGACCCAGATTGTCGAAGTCGACCAATCGGTCACTCTCCAGTATCCAGCCCTGGAATTCCTGCAGAAGGCCATCTTGCACAACGGATGGCGGCTTCACAGTATCCAGGTGAAGACGGCGGATAACAAGCCATCGGTTCGGTGTACTTCGAAATGTTGGCGCAGTCAAATCTGCAGGGTTAGTTGCAGTTCCACCACCATAGTTTGTGTTGAAGGTGCCTTCTTGCTTCCGACGTGTCTGCTCAGCGTCAGCTACTCCGGGCTGAGTAGTGTCCTGGGCATTAGCAGCTCCCTGCCGGTAGAAGCGCGGTATAATCCAGGAGAGATAGACGCCAAGTCGACGGTCAATGAGTTCGCCAGTTCCGAGATTGGTAAGCCTTGGATTTGTGTTGACGTCGCCAGCAGCATGCAGGTCGACATGGTCCATAAGATCTGGCTGAATCAAGAACTCCTGGGAGGTAGTCGAGTGGCCCAAGCGCAGAAAAGTGTAGTTTGGTTGAGTTATGGGTGCTACCGTGCTCCCGGGTGGTGGGTTACTGAATTACAGTGAGTTGCTTTGAACAGAAAGCCTATCAAGATTCCCAGCCCTGTTCGAAGCTCTTGCGTCCGCTTAGACGCCTGTCTAGATTGTAGAAACAGTGGTTACCTACCATACAGTCTTGTTCATAACAAAGGCGTCAAGCTTCATCGGCACGCAAATAACGGACTGACCACCATCGGTAGCCATATTATGCGAGTCTTAGCCCACCGGCGGGCAGGACGACTTGGTTACTGTTCAAAAAGCGTATAGCCGAAGGTTCCTCCAAAGCTTGAAGTTGAGGGAGCAGTGACAGAGCTGATCAAGCTGCCCGAAGCCGGAGTAGTTTTGATGTTCACGGCCGTCGATGGCAGTTGAAGTCGTTGTACGTAACCGAAAAATTACGGCGCAGCGAGTGGGCGTGCTTTGGCGATTTCCTCATGTACTATCCCCCTCTGAATAAAGCTATATCACGATATTTATAACACCACGCCTGCACTGGCCAACTCAAGGACTGCGTCGCTTGATCTCGCTGGTTCCAAAAAAAGCCATAGTTGTCCGGAAAAGGGACGATACTACGTACAGGGGGGTTAAATGTTACACGGTATTTAACTGCATATAGCAAGAAAAGCTGGGATCAAGACAGGTGAGCGGTCAGACCACTTGCGATTCTAGCTAGTTCGCCGATAATACCCCAATAAACAGATGATAATTAAGATTTATTTCAGGGTGTAGGTTGTAACCCAAAGATCATCACACTTGTGCTCCCAGCCAAGCCCGGACGGGACGCTACGCTCGCTGGGGCTGACCCGCCGCAGCTGAGCTGCACCTACAGCTGCAGCTGCAACAGCGGTCCTGCACATGAGCACATTTGTACCAGCTCCTGATCAGTCTCGACTTGATCGGAACCCTGCAAGTTTTCTGCAGCTAAAAATGGATTGCGATGCTCAGCTTCCCCTCAGTCTCCGCTCTGGTACGAACGCCTCCAGTGGGGCGGTGTGGGGTGTCGAAGTGCGATATTGAATTGGACATGCACCGTCAGTCTTCCGAGCTGGTGGTTCTGCGTCCAATCCTGCAGTCAGAGAGACCATGAAAACATAGTGGCCTTCCATTAGTATACCTTAACTTCAAACAAGGGCCATAGAACAAGAGCAGGTTCACTCCTTCTGATGTAAACTCTCGTTCGTATACCAGTATCTCAACATGTTGAACGCTACAGCTCGCGTCCGTGGACGGCAGCGCTTCGTTAACCAAGTCAAGAAGCAACTCGCTGCAACTGCCGCCGCGGCTACTCCATCGGCTTCTAATGATGATTCAGACTCAGATGCGGACGATTTGCAGTATGTGCAGCCCATTGGGAAGGGCGACATGAGGCTTTACTCCTACTTCGGTGAGTGCAGTCGGGCTACTCGAACGTCATCATGTATCCTAGTGCTTCGGGCAACGTGAAAGTGCGAGCAAGAGCTTCGAGGAAATGGCAGGCCATCACTTCCTGATATGAAGCCGTTGAACTTCAAATCAACTCTTTGCCTGAAGGAATTTTGTCGAGAGGTGATTTGGTGGTGTCGTAAAATAGATGCAGGGCTTGCTTGTCCAGAGCTGCAACCATTTCTGGAACACACACGTGGATAATATGGGAGACATTATTTTCATCTCTCTAGATTCGGGATACTGATTGTCGAATAGTCCCAGGCCTGGAGGAAGGACGGCACACGATCGATGTAACTCACAATATAGATGCGCCTCATCAAGTCAAGGGGTCGTCAGCCCCGGTTCAGACACTGCCTCTGTCAACGCATCAAGAGTTCGAGGTGTATGGACCGCGTTATTCTCTCCCGCAGAACTCGATACACCAAAACTATCCACCCCAGGGCCATGCCGACTACGGCGAGATCTTGCCGCATATCGTGTTCAATGACCCTCATTTGCCTTGGGAAAGGATCGTGTCTTCGAAAGACATATCACCCTTCACCAAACCCCCGGTAATTTGATCCATCTCTAGAAATATGCTCATACTGACCATTCAAAGCCGAGAAATTCCACACCATGGTTGGCACTTCTTGTGTTCACAGAGGATGAATTGCGACTCAGCGATACTGAGCTGGGGACAGTTTCCCAGAACGGATTGTTTCCAGATAGTCCCTTTAAGACTCCTTTTCCATCTCTTGTTGGAACTCAATCAAAAACGACAATGAAGCTCACCTTACCGACCCGACAAGCTGCGATGCTTGACACTTGGAAGCCTGGCGTAGGTAATCCGCCTGCAAACCGGAACATTGTGACGGGCATCATCCGAGCTGATGATGACGATCCGAATGACCGCCTGATTCCTAAACCTGACGATGGTACGGAGCCTATTGATCCACCTACTCTGGACATGGTCTTTGTACCTACCGATGTTTTCTCTGCGCTGTTCTGCTCTTATGACTCGAAAGGAATGAGACAGTATCCTGACCAAGGCATTCCGGACTTGACTCGGTACAAATACATGGCTCATTCACGTCAAGTCAATACTCAGCAGATGGCCGGAGATGCGGTCGAAGATGAACAAGGCCTGTTCAGCATTATTATCTCACATCGTGCTGGACCTCTTCCAGGGACTCCCAGAGCCATTCCAATTCCACAGACCTCCTTCGGTGGGACACCTGGAACTAGACCTCCGGTCACGCTTCCGCACTCGGTTATAGTGCACCTTGTGTCCCTAGAAGGTATCGAAAATTACATCAGGGTTCCTTTCACCGAGTCGCGCGCCGGGCTCGTGTCTCTGTATAGCTGGACGTATAGCTGTCTACCGCCTGAGAGTGTGAACTTCGTTGACAGCATGAGGGCGATCGGGTTCAACATCCTTACACCCGATTACTCTCTGAAGCCGCCTCAGGCGCTGCTTGGACAGCTGCCCGTCACCGGAGACCCCGTTGCGCAAAGATTACAGAATCGAGCAACGGACGGCTTCACCTTGCTGCGACAGTTCGCCAGTACAGGCGAAGAAACCGCCGCTTTTTTCCGAGGCGCGCTCACTCCAAATCAACCACCAACGCCACTGAACAGTAATTGGCCTGCGCAAGTGAACTTCTCCTCCGGTCTTGATATTCTAGATCAGCAACTAGGTATCATGGACATAACGTACTCATCAGCATGGGAGCTCGGTCGAACGATGGCAATGTCCGACCAGAGCTTCACCGCGGCCTTGTCGCGAGTACGACGCGCGACTCAAAAAACCGCGGCCGCCAGTTCCAAAGCTGCCGCTATGGGAGATGCATTCAGAACAAAGAAAGACATCCTCAAACGGCTGCCAGAAACAGTCAAGTTTGTCTCGACGCTCGTTGACCAGAAGAAGGCTGGAAAAGTCAGTCCATCGATTACCGCATCACGACAAGCGCCACAGAAACAATCATCAGAACCAGCTGACAAGAGTCTTGCTCACCCAATCACTCGCTTTGCGTCCAATGCTCAAAGTACGATGAAGAAAATAGCCTCTGCAACGCCTAGGTTTTCGGTAAAGGACGCAGACCCCGAACCACCACCTTATAATGAGTACAACATCCCGCAGAACGAGGATTGGGCGTTGATACACAAGTGGATTGTTGATAAGATGTTCCTATACAACATCCCGCCGCAGTATTTGATAGTCGACCCCTCCCATCTTCCAAAGGAATCCATTCGATTCTTCTACATTGACCCAAATTGGATGAATTGCCTCGTCGACGGTGCTTTAAGCATCGGAAATCACCTGGACGAAGCGGATGACGTAGTGCGAGCAGTTATGAAGAACGCTCTCAACGATTACTTTAAAAGCCCTGTTGACTCTGTCCTTCAACCAAACCTACCTCAAATTCCGCGCTGGGGTTTCTTTCTCCGGAGTGCAGTGGTCAACGCATTCCCGAACCTCCAGATTCACGCGCCGTGGCCAGCTCCGAGCAATCCGAACAATCCAGAAACTCGATTAGAGCTCTTGCGAAACGATGTTCTGAATGACGACGTACTTTTGTGCTTGTTGGATCGTCTCCCTGGAGCAGCTGACCTTTCAGAGATCACAATCTCTCAGCCATCGCATCAGCAAAGATATGCCGTGGGCACATCTTTGGGGCCGGACTCTAATGGTGTCAACACTTTGGAGTTCCAATTCAAGCGTGTTTACACAACCACCCCGAACGATCCCGAATGGAGCGAGTCTTTGGACATCCGTACATGGAAGGAAGGCCAAGGAGAGGTGTTGATCAAGACCCCGTTGACTCCGCCCAACCCATCTGTGATCTTCGACTTCGACACCAACTGCATGTTAGTCGAGAATTTTGCGACAACTTGCAATAACGTCCTCGATCAAGAGCTGGGCAGTAGTTTCACGGACAAGGATCCGTCGTCTGCCCTCGTCGGTGTCCAGCTCAATGATCCAATCCAAAAGATGATCGTTTACTGCCCACAAGATCCAAATGGCTCAGTACCAACCCAAGCCAACAACACATACTATATTCCACTTCCAACCGTGCCGGACCCTCCATCGGATCCGTACACTCCACCAAATATGCGTATCGACCTACCGCAGATCGCTACACCTCACACAGCCGGAACCATAACGGTGAATCCGAATCCACCCCCGCCACCTGCACCAAGCCCGAGTCCACCAGCGCCAGTACCCAAGTCGACCGCAACTCCTACAGTCAGTGGGTTCAAAACTGGCTGGGTACAAGATGGCTTCATCAGCGGTCAAAAGGGTGTTCACAACATACCCGCACCACCGTTCACCTCGGAAACGAATCTGCCCATCGATCTCGTCATTGCTTTGAATCACAATTCGCTCCAGGACCAAACACTATACATCTGGCGGATCCAGGTGTCTCTGCCCAAGGGCGACGACGCGAAGCATCTACTGAAGGCGTATGACGGAACGGGCGCGAAGATGCTGTCGAACCAGCGCTTCAACATTCACGGCGAGGCGTCGGCGAACTACTACAATCTGTACCTGATACCGAGAAGTACGTCGCAGCTCGTGCAGGTGGGCAAGAACGCGGATTGCAGCTTCATCGTCAACGGCATCGTGGTGAACGGTGTAGTGGGTGGGCCTGTGGCAGTCGAAGTGGTGACGACGTATAAAGTGCCAGGTCCGCCAAATACGGATGCGAGCACATGGCCTGACGCTGGGACGTCTAATCAGACAATTGTTTTGTACAAGGTCGCGGCTTCTTGATGCTAAGCCTTGAGGCTTGAGATCAATGGAACATCTTCCTAAAGGTTCAATCAATGTGAGTTGATGTCTAAGATGCCAAGGCAACCTCCTTTCATTAAGGGGTACCTCTTTCTAATCTGAGGGTTGGGGGGGGATGGGATACTCGAAGAGGGATGCTTAGAACGCAATCTTAAATCCTGCATTACTATTAGTCAATAAATATTCAATAGTCCCTATCGTGGCGGGTAAGATGTAGCATTGCAGCTTTCAGCTATCGCAATATACCGTAAGCCACATGAGTTTCGGCTCCTTGGCCGAATCACCTGGCGCTCATGGCTGAGCCCTACGTCTGGTGCCTATTCCTAGGCACTGCTGGTTTTTCTCCCGATTTAGCAATCTCATTACGAGTCTACCAGGGATATTCATTATGGAAGCGCATTGTCAGAAAATTCGAGGACTGCCAGGTCTTTTATATTCGAAGCCGCTCTAATTCACACAGATACTGCGCTTAGATCTCATGGAGAACCCGAAGCCTACTACACTCAATGATGTGGTCGGCATGGCCAAAGTCGAATACCAGGATGGTGAAGTCCTTATGAAGATTGCAATTTACCCGCCCAAGAGTCTTTCTAGGTTACAGTGCACAACCAGGCAGGGGAAGATATATAGCATATGGCCCTGGTGAGATTTTCCCAGGCGTGGTATTCTCAGAATGCACCCAGGACTGCAACTGTAGCTCAAATGAAAGCATGAGAGCCATGGGATCAGATGTCGAAGCTTCTGGGTGTGACAAATCAGCTCTGCCTAAAGTGCATTTAGCTTTGGGGAGTGAAGCGGAGAGGAAATCTCTACGATCTACAGAATCTGGAAACAAAAGCAGAAGAGCGGTCCCGATCCCTGTCAACGCCACGAAACCTTTCCCAAACCAGGATTCCCCCCCTAGATGCGGCTAGTCTGGTGCAAACTCCGTGTTAACTCTCTTTTATATATACTACTAGTAATCTACCCTAGGGCCGATTATAGAAGGGGTTTGTGGGGTTCCTTAGACTTCCCCTTACCCCCTTTCGTAGTGCGACTGATTTTATGATTTTTATTATAAAGTTCCAGTTTCTTTATTGGCTACGTTTAAGCCTCTAGCGCGTGCACGCACGTATATATAAGATTAGAACGCCCGCCCCCTCGTGACTTATAATCGCTTAAAAGTATATCCTCAAAAATCTTCAAAATTAAAAACTAAAGGTGAGGCCGGAGTTGGCCCGAAAGGCCGACTCAGGGCCGAGCCCCTAATCCGTAGAACGCCGCCTTCGCTTAAAACTGTCCCCAGACCGCCCAGGTCGACTCGTCAACCTAGTTCACACAGAAGCTTGGAACATTGCCAAAAAGTCGCCCAAACCCTGCTCTGAAAATAGGGCTGGGCCACGTAGACCCCGAGTCCGTTCAATCTCGTGTTCGGCTTATCCTAGCTTTACTTCCACCTGAATCACTTCTCCCTTCTCTAGCTTTTGCATAATTTCGCCATCCATTATACCATGAACATAAGACGGCCCAACAAGTACGTACATCGTCTCGGAGGCTGAAGGTTGAGGTCGTAATACCAAAGGAACGCTTAAGCTCGGCACAACACAAATCGCATCGCCCGGCTTTGAAAACAGCGGTACAAGGGCTAGATAACCCTTTTCTGTAGTCGCCGTTGTCCATCCGAAAACAAAATCAAGCAGATGCTCAAAGTCGAAGTCGGGTCCGAGCACATTGTCTAAATTCCCTACACCGTTGCCAGCATGTCTACGGCCTGACCAAACTAGAAACGCTTCCCTGTACCGCAATATGTCTTCTGGTCCAATTCGTTTTTTGTCCGACCGAAGATCAGTTAGAAGCGTCCGCCAGTACGCATCAAGGATATCTTCTCCTGTAGGATACTTCATTGCTTCTAGTCCAGTCGGCTCCCATAATTGAAGAGCATCCCGGCATTCCTGCGTGGTCAATCACGTTCCGAAGCGAGATATTCCATCAGTGACGTAGCGAATTTTATCCCACAGAACACCCTCAACAGCCAGAACGCCCGTAGCAGTAATAGGCGGAACACTTGCAAGTTCGCAATTTCCCCCAGCGGTATATGGACTATGCTCTTTCCAACGGTATTGGAACCGCCGAAATCTTCTGTTCTGTGACCAGTCTGGGACCCAGGATGGAAGGCCTTCTTGATAACGCTCAACACTTCGATACGCCCAGCAAATGATGTCCAAGTTTGGAATGCGTCTCACTGAACCATTGCAGATGTCATAGATGATATCCCATGTAGCTTGCGTAAACACTTTACTGACTGGATTTCCGTAATCCACTTGGAGGTTGTCTGATTTGGGACAACTGACGAGGCCGAGCAAAGCAAAGACATTGTCCCGGGGATCACCGCACTTCCGTTTTTCATGTTCCTCCAACAAGGAACGTAGTCGTGTGCCATTATTAGTAACCCTGGAAGCGGCAGCAAGTATATTTCTGTTCGCATGCGCCAAGGTGTCTCGTAAGGTGTTCAAGAAATACGCTCCCCAGATGGCACTCGCGAGGGGAGCCAGTGCGGCAAGTTCCAACTTTGACATATCTGCGAGCCGGGAGATAAGGGAATCTATCGTAGCCCAATCGACAACCCGATGACCGCAGACTAGAATGGCTTCCTGACTGTAGGCCAGCTCCTGAACGACCCACATTCTATGCCACCAAGGTCTATGTTGAAGAAGACTGCAGAGAGCATCGAAGTCGGGATCACGAAGATCCGTGAAACTCATGAGCAATTTGGGATCTTCGACCCGAAGACCGTAGAAAAGGTTTGAACTATCCAAGTTCTTCTTGACCATATCGTCACGCCTCCCTCCCAGTTGTTCTAAGAGATCCATTGCTCGTGAACTATTGGCATCCTCTTCACCAAGTCATACCACAACCTGACGAGCTTGTTCGTATATTAGGTTCATGCGTAGGACCTGGGCATTTCGCTCTTCGATGTTCTTCTGGTTAATGCAAACGGCATCGACCCAGAGAAATCGAGGCTTGTTCGTCTGCCGTAGGTGACGTAGTGCTGATTCTAGATTCAATGTCACCTCGAGGTGTTTCCCGGAAACCAGAATGTCGAGTGTCTGACTCTGGTCCTCCCAAATGTATGAAAGAGCCTCGTATGGTTGGCATCTTTCCGGTTGGGGCTCTTGCTGTCGATTAGATATGTACGTGTGCGACAGCTCGCAACAGATCGGATCGGGCTCTCTGCCGGGAAACAAAATCAAAACTCGTATCATATACCTTTGATGAGAAGGCCCTCTGTTAGACTCTTTTCCCACGCTGTGTAGTATCCAGCCCCTTTCGTCATCCTCGCTTGAAAATGAACTTCGAGTCTCTGCCACATCTTTTCCCTTATTTAGGTCAGGGGAATCACTAGATACCTCCGGTGTGGAACCAGAGTCTCTTCTTGGTGTTCAACTGTATTGCTGTATTGTACTCCACTAAGGGTCGGAGAAGTCGGTGCGGATCGGTTCTCATCTGTAGAAGGCTGCGAGGCTGCCTCCTCAAAAGGCGGGGCTGGGCTGACTTCGGTGTCGGGGATGTCAACAAGCGGCTGGTAGTCGTATGGCTCCATTACGACTCTCTTGATCTAGGATGCAGTGGGTCGGAGGGTGGGACGGCGAGACGGTGAGGCGAGGCGGTAGCTGGGAAGAGGAATTGGGGAGGATGGATGGGAAGATGGGATGGAAAGGTAAGAAATGAGAGAATGGAGGGAAGGGCGGTCTCACTGCCCAATCTCATCGGGTGGCCGCCTGTGCGCTAGGTGAGGTAAGAAATGGCTGAGAGCCCGATTTCAATATAAGAGAAGATTAGCTACCAGTAAGAATAAATTTAAATTTGAATTATAAGGCTGAATTACTAATCACATGTGACCAAACCAGAGATCCAAAATCGCTTCCGGCAGGGATCCTTGCAGGAGAGCGAGAACGGATACTATCACAATATCGTGATAGGTTAGGAAAGGTAGCTGTGTTCTAGGCATTAAGATTATATTTAGAAAGCATGGAAACTGTAACCGATTCTCTCGGAAGCTAGAAGAAGACCCACCTGAGCATAATCCAGCTGACTTATTAGCGTGCTTAGGGCTCAGGGCTCGGCTTAGGTTAAGGCAGCGACTGCTCCGGTCCAAAGACGGAAATGGACCTTGGAGAGGTCCAGATTCAGCGCAGATTATGGCGGTAAGCTCTCGCACCTTCGTTGATTTGAATATGCTTGGAATTGATGGCTAGGCCAGGGTGAGCTTGAATCTTGCCGTCTTCGTTCGCGACTAGCTATCGCAACGGCTGGCAATCGTGCCTAGTACGGCGCTAGGAGATAGGAAACGCACAGACTAGGGCCACCGTCAACTATGGGGTGCTCATAGAGAAGAAGTCGATCAGCGCTGCTATCCCCTCGTCTAGTGAGACATTGCCACTCAGACAGCTGGTTAGTAGAGACTAGGGGTTGGCACTAAATACGCATTTTATACTAACTATTTCTTGGAACTAATAGTGCTTTAGTATTAATAAATGATTTATAGTAGTGATTTAATAGCACTAATAATCTCTTAGTACTAGTAGTTTCTTTATATTATACTAACTACGAGTTTATACTTAATAATATTTTAGTACTAACTTAACTTTTATATTATCTATTTCCTTATACTAATAGTTATAATAGTATAATAGTAATAAGAGGAGAGGAGCTAGTGCTTATACTTATACTTATATCTTAACTAATCTAACTAACTTAAGAGATATTATTACTATTGTAAACACTTAAGAGCATAGAATTAAAAGTAGAAGATCGAGGATTCTAGCTTTAAATAGGCCTACGAATTCGATTTCTCGATAGTGTTCTACGAAAGAGGCTCTGCTGGCTGAATCTTGGCTGCAGCCAACTGTAAAAAATGAGAATTTGGATGATTTGAAAGGGGTGATATCTCAAGTTCAGCCTGATGGATGCTATAAACTGCGCCTCCACGGCCAAGACTTCACCCCGCACTGTTGCCTGCAGCCATTAGGGAGTGCTGCCTGAAGCTACAGAGTTATATGAGGCGATGCTGTCCACACACCCCTCAGAGCACAGCCTTAAGATGAGACACGGGAAATGTGTCCCAACTAGCTATGGCTGCATAGGGCTGTGGATTTGGTTCGTTGGAGCTGCGTATGCAAGGTGTCGGATTTTGGTCACTGGAGCTAGAGCTGCATCGATTGGTGGCATCGCGCCTCACGAAAGCCTTGGCCATGTTACTCGTATCTGTTTCAGTTAGTGCCCGAATGCCAAGATCTCTCTGATTCAGCTCACAGAATGCGAGAAGCTCGAAATATTACTTCCTATCACACACCAAACTCTGCCCCAGAGCGGGAGGCCGTGACCACGGTGTCACAAACTGATCGAAGCAAAAATCATGACGATCGATCTGACATGGCCATCCTACGACGGATATCATCGCTGAACTACAAAGAGAACACACACATGGATAGCCTGCTGAAGAAAAATGCTTCCAGGAACAGGCGACTGGGTCCTTGAATCACAAGAGTTGAAGGACTGGATATCCGGAAGCGGCAAAAGCTCTATCTTCTGTTTCTACGCGGTGTTTGGAATCAGAAGGTTGACCTTGGTATCTGTAATCATGGAACTACACGAGCGAGAAGTGATCAGACCAGGTGAAGCTCTGGCGTATATTTTCACCACTTACGGCGTCGTTTTCTCCGTATTGGACATTCTTCTGTCGATCTACAAGCAACTCGCGCCACAATGCTCGCAAATTCCATGGCAGATTGTCAAAATATACTCTCAGATGGCTTAAGCTGGAAAACAGAGCTCCTAAGCTTGTGGCGGCTGTGCAGCGTCCAATTATTAATACAGGTGTTCCCATAGTCGTATGCGGCGTTTTTCGCTTTGTAATAAAAGAGCAATAGTTGCACCGCCTGCTCTTATTATTATATATTATAACTTCCTATATAATATAGCGCGCATCTAGTAGTATACTAAAACAAAGCACTAGAAATTAATAGCTATATTATTTAAGTAAATCTTAAAGGTAATATAATAGTTCTAGTATAAATTACTAAAGGTTTTATCACTGTTTTACGCAGCCTCGACCG
Source organism: Hyaloscypha variabilis F (assembly GCA_002865655.1). Classification (NCBI taxonomy): domain Eukaryota; kingdom Fungi; phylum Ascomycota; class Leotiomycetes; order Helotiales; family Hyaloscyphaceae; genus Hyaloscypha; species Hyaloscypha variabilis. Next base: position 891,953 of record KZ613956.1, on the reverse strand, counting down.
CTCGCTAAACTCTGCATGCAGCGCACGTGCCTTGGTTCACTTGGCGCGACGACCCCCCGAAAACCGCGTCCCCTCCCAAACCTTACTGGTTACCACCAAAATCCTCAACCCAAGAGCCAGAACCGGCTCCCCGTTGGTCATGGCAGACTTCGTGTCTCTCTGTCTTGCGGCAGAACAAAGCTATCACTAATCCGGGCTAGTGTAGACCAACCCCCCCTCACATAATCAATCATCAGACTGTCCAGCCTGTGGCTGTGTGGAGTCTTGGCAAGTGGGTCGACTTCAGCCCACTCAACCTTGGCATCAACTCTGAGGCCAACCTACAGCTACAGGACTCGCCACCTCACAAGAGGGTAGCCAGCGCGGGTCGGCATTCTCCCTGCTAGCGCCGGGCTGTGTTTGCACAGAATAGCATGATGTAGGATGATCAGGTTTGATTGGTGCATCACATTCTCGCCTCATTTTTCCCTTTTGGAGCTTACAGCGGGGTATTGAAATTGAAATAATGAGTCCAATTTGAGCCACTCTCGATTGTACAGCCGTCATCCATTCGCTGGAATTAGTAGCAGTCTTTTGTTTTTGTCAGTTGGGGAAAACGGACTCGATTGCAGGTTCTAGTTGAGATGTGTGGGTGCTATATACTCGGACGAAGAGAGGCTAAATTAGTCTCGAATAGGACACCGAATACAGCCCCATTTCTGATTGAACAGTTTTGTTGAGGGCCGAATTCTTGGTCTAGATAAATGTTCCTTGCTCCACTATCTTCCGAGCTGTAATGGCTTCCTTCCCAGCATTCTCGTCTTCAGGCACTCCCTATAGCCTTGGCCCAGGCTACTCCTGCGACATCTGCAGCACAACCCCACTAAATGCGCTCCCATTTGAAGAAGAAGAAGGATACCCTCACCATCCAACACTCGATGCGCTCGAAGAGTCCGCTAAGACATGCCTTATGTGCGCTCTGCTGTACTGGGCGGCTGGATGTAGCATCGTTGATTACGGAGGCATGGTTGCCTTTCATTCTGTCACCCTTCCTTCAGGCGTGCGACAATCTACACGCTCTCTCGAAAGTATCTACAGTCGCTTTGGCACGCGCGCTCTTGAGAATGGGGCTGTAATGTTTGACCTCTCCGGACCAGTGGCCGATCCTCGACCTCCCATCCAGGCTGACCTGAAGCGAACATTTCCAAGTGGTGTCGTGACAAAGAACGGGGAAACGAAGCCCATTCGTCCCTACCTCTTTGTCAACTGGTATAAATCAGGCTTCGTTGGTAGGGAGGGACTTTTGATGGTCGGGCTAGGAATCAGACTAGGGACCAGCGGCAAAATCGAAGACAGTGTTGATCGTGAAAGAGACACTGTCAACATTCGAGGCTCTTATCTTCGATTTAGGACTGACAAAGGTCTAGTAATACCCCTTGTGGCAATAATAGTCCTTATTCTAACTCAATATATTCTTAGAGACAAGTTTTATCCCTGGAAGGATCAGAGCTTCGAACTCAGGCTCCGCTTTTGCTTTTGGTAAGGTCAAAGACTGGTTAAAAGTCTGCGACAAGTACCACCCCTGTATTGATGTGGATGTGCAGGAACGACTACCAACTCGAGTCCTTGATTGTTCACCCGAGAATCAAGATATGGTCTTTTTGCGATGCACAGCAGGTCAAAGAGGCAGATATCTGGCACTATCTCATTCCTGGGGCTCAACACATCGACTTATTCTGACGCGCGCGAATATCACAGTTCTCAACGACGGTGTTCTCATCTCGGAGTTTCCAAAGACGTTCCAGGACTCCGTCCAAATTGCCCGAGAACTAAACATACCGTACCTTTGGATCGACTCTCTCTGCATCATCCAAGACGACGCCACCGATTGGGAGCACGAAGCTTCACGCATGGGCGATGTATACGCGAACGCCTATCTCACCGTAGCGGCACTAAGCTCCAAAGACGACTCAAGCGGCTGCTTTCCCGATGAAACTAAGCGATACGACGAATACTTCGTCTCCTCAGACGTCAGATCCACCGGCCGACGCAGTTTCTTCTTCGCCGCTCCAGTGGCCGAATACGAGGATGATGGAATCAAACCCACACTCTCGAGCCGGTGCCATTGGGCGACCGACGAAGTGACTACAGGTAGCAGCCATATAGCATGGCTCTATATGACCCCCGAGTGGATGCCCCCTTCGTCAAAAAATAATCCAAAACAATACCTCATCGGCGAATTTGGCGGACAATTCGACCCCATTTCCGACGAGCCGTTGAGTGAACGCGGTTGGACCCTTCAAGAGCGCGTACTTTCGCGCCGAACCATCCATTACGGTCGTACAGAGATGTACTGGGAGTGCCAGTGTTGCGTGTTTGCTGAGGATGGAGCCATGTTTCGTCGCACTTTTACCACGGCCAGTGATCTCTGGGCGTCTGAGCTGAGGGAACCAGGGAAGACACGAAATTGGCGGTGGACAAGACTGGTGGAAGAATATTCGAAACGCAAACTGACCAAGAGCTTTGATAAGTTGCCTGCGTTGTCTGGTCTTGCAAATCGTATTGCGGAAAAGACGGGCGATACGTACCTCGCAGGTCTGTGGAAGAGCAATTTGCTGAGTGAGCTGAATTGGGCTGTCAAAGCATTTGAACCAACTCATTCTTGTAATGATCCGGCGCATGATGCTTCGATGCCTCCGGCGAGAAAGTCGGCTGTGAAGTATCCTACAGAATATCGCGCACCATCTTGGTCGTGGGCTTCTGTTGACGCCGAGATTGACTACATAGGTGCCTCGCTTGATGGTGAACAGCTTGCCACCTGTTTCGACGTACAGATCAAGCCACTGGGCAAGGATGCTTTTGGACGCGTCGCGTCTGGTAGTCTAGTATTGAAGGTCAGCAAGTTCAGAATGCCCAACATCGTTGATTGAAACTAATTTCGATATCCTAGGGACCGCTTTACCAGTTATCCCCACGGGAACTCAAAGGCCGTGATGCAGTCAGCTTCCCTCTCCACACTGGCGTAACCGCAACATGGTCGGGCGACATGAGGGGCTTCTTCGGTAAGAAAAAGGAGAAGTTGACAAAAGAGGGAATGGTACTCTTCGATGCTGACGCTACCTTCCCATCCGTCGCGTTGTTTCTTGACACTACAAATGCTTTGGTACTGAGAAAAACTAGAGATGGCAAGTACGTGCGTATTGGAACTGCGAGTTTCCACGGTGCAAAGGTCGGGGTTGCGGATAAAACACATTTGCCAAACGGCGCTGTGACAGAAGTTGTAATCATATAAATTTGGATTGGATCTGAATTTGCTTTGACTTGGTCTATTAGTAAATAGGCCTTTCAGATGGGCTGGCCTCTCACGAAATAATAACGATGAGAAATTTCATAACACAATAGCAGTCAACCTTGTTGAGACTGCTGTCGACAAAGTACGTGACAGCCTCGGCTAGGTGACTGTCCCGGGCGTCACAGGAAGACTGTGCTGAGAGTGCCGACATCAGGTGCAGCACGAGGCCAGCCAAGCGCTAGAACGAGCCCACGTGTTATCTATTAAAGACATGGACCTCGATGGCCGACCTCATATTCCTCTCGTAAGGTTTATTTTGTGTAACCTCCAAGAAGAAAATGTCAAGTGGACTTCTCCAGCCTACACCACCACGATGCCACAAGCTCGCAAACATTTCTAGAAGCCAATGCCGCCACCCTCTCGAAAGTGTTGGCAAGAAACCATCCTTGAATGCTCGCGACATTGGCAACAATGCGGTGCTCGGGGAATAGTCAGAGATGTCCTTTTACGCCAGGCCAATCTCTGATAGGTGCAGGCGTCTTACCATTGTGTCAAGTGTAATATGCCTTTTACCTCCGTCCCCGAAATCTCAATACTATAGAGTAAGGTAGCTGATTCATACGCTGGCCGCCATGTGTTGCAGTATCTATTGATGCCTTATTCTTTACATATAGCAAGCCGAGTTTTTACACCAATTTAAACAGTGGTGTTGTTGGGATAATGTGCTCTGTCTCTGCCCCTATCTCATTCATGCAGACGCCGGCCTCGCTATACAAAACATGAGATTGGCAAACGAAATAACCAAGCCGTCGATATTCCGCCACTTCGGTACTGGCTTGTTCTATTAAGCCTAATAAAAGACCTTCTACCGTCCCTAAATCATTCCACACGGGCAATAGCTTCATATGACTAATGCCAAAGAGGACTGGTCTGTCGAGCTCCATGAAAATTTGGCCATTACTAGGGGCATTGCTGTGCACCTCGGAAGCATCGACGTGGAAATTTCGCTCAGAACGTCGTCGTTCCCAGATATCAGGCTTGAATACCAATGAGATTAAGTTGCCGCGTAGTAGCACAGTACCGTTTTCAGGCATACTGGCTGAGTTCTCAAAATCGCCAATTGAGATAACACCGATGAGGTATATACGGCCAAATGGTGGCCGGAGGTTAAATTTCGTAAACTTCGTTCTACCAGAGCATGAAGCCCACGACCAGGATGGTGCATGGTCAAAGTTCCCTTTGTCTTTGCTCCAGTGAGAGCAGTTTTCGTCTCGAACCCATAACAACTGTTCCGGAAGACAAGGTTTCCATGTGGCAGCAATGTAGTCATCGGACTGGAATGCATAACAGCTCATAATGCTAGTTGCTATACCACTTATAGCGACCTGTCTGTCGGTTTCTTTTTTTTAGCTCAGTGTTTGAGTAGAAGCGGACGATGTCACACCAGATGCTGTGTAGAGCTCGAGCCGTATTCGCTTTATCCTGCCCCGGCCTCGGAGTTTGGAGCTGAGTCTTTAGCCTCTGCACAAAGTCGTCAACAAATGCAGGCTGATCCGGGTAATTTATACCAATAGGGAACGTCTCAGATGCGCGTAAAGCTGCACACTCCCAGTATAATTGGTGACCAAAGTGAACGGTCCGCTTTGACAACAGACGTTCCTGGAAAGTCCAACCACGTCGGTAGAGGGGCGAACGGTCCACCCGATCTCTAAATTCGTTGGGACGCCAGCACAAGAATTGACGGGCAGAAGCACCATATTCAGAAACTCGACCAGAGAGGATACACGGTGATATTTCCAAAGGATTGCGGTGCAGTTGGAGGCTATGTGCCATCGCTGGTGGTACAACTTCTGCTAGGTTTAATACTCCGCCTGCATAAATCCTATGCATGAGTCGTGACTGAATAGCCCAGTCTTGCTTGTCTTGGATGATGCATAAAGAATCTATCCAGACATATTGAATGTGCAACCGACGTGCTATTGAAATCGTTTGACGAAATGTCGCCGGCCAATCCATATACGGCATAAAGGTGAGATAATCGTTGAAGTTGGATCTGGTAAGTTTTGTCTTATCTGTCTCCTCTGTCCAGCGGTGACTCAATGTTATGTAATTGAAACCCCCAACTATGTCTTTGCTGGATACGAGATGAACAGGGCTTTCTGTAACGTTACCGACATCAATAAGTCGAAAATGAGGCTCCGTTGCAGAAAAGGGGATAGCCTGTCGGTTGTTGCACACTTCGTGTTTGCGCTGGCAGATTTCCATCCAGGTCTTGATCTGAACAACGGCAGATGAGTCTAGGTTGCACATAGAATCTATCTGGACGGAATCTATCTGGACGGAATCTATCTGGGATAAGGTCCCTGCTCGAGCGGTATCAAGAGTCCGAACACCTCTCCCCGTGCTGCATTTCTCAGCTCGGTTATGAAGTAAGAAAAGCAGTAGATCCACTCTTAAACCATCCGATGAGAAGCGTAACTCTGAAAGGCTTCGGAGAATTGGACGGTCTAGGAAGAGGGCTAGTGTCCAGCCAGAAATGTCCGGCAAAGCTTGTAGCTGATATATGCCTTCATCGAAGCCGAAGTTTTCGCCATTTGTACCAGCAAAGAATGTCTCATAAAAGGCTCCTAATATCACACTGCAGAGATGACAGCCGCTTTTTGCGGAGTCTATAAGATTCCGTGTACTTGATGTTCTCACAGTTGTGCCCTTTTCGACGTCATCGCAACACTTTTCTGTCCAAGTCCAGGTCTCTCCAGGGGGAAAGTCATCCTTACATTGGTCGCAGAGAAGATTGAAGGGTGAATCTGGGCGTTCTTTGGTGGACGTTGTGTGATAAGATAGTACAGACATTTTTCAGTGTTTTGTGAGGTCTGTCTAGGCAGCAGCAAATGTTCAAGTATTCAGCCCGGTGAAGTATTTAAGGCACGAATACAGTCACTACTAGAAGCATAAAAGTATAGTGTTTTTGCGTACAATATAACTCCTCGAATGCCCGCATATAACGTAAGTAGATATTAACATTATAGGAGAGTGAGTCATTGATAGTAAGCGGTTCGAGAAACCTGCTCTTCCGCTGTACGTGTGACCATTGTACGCCACGCACGTGACCAGGCTTGAGAATCGTGGCTAAGTAAATTATAGCGAGCCCGGGCGTGAATATAGTTCAGACATGTTTCGGGGTGCGCTCTGGCCTAGTACCACGCCCATATTATGAGCTCTGGCAGCCCACCTGTAAAGTAACGGTTTTCTTTTCCTTGATGGAACGCACTCTTTTGACCCGAAAAGCTTGATATTGCAACACAAACGGTGCTGGTAAAGATGTATGCCTCGAAGTGCAAAAAGTCGAACTTTCGAGATGGTCGCCCCGTGTGGACCATTTGTATGGCCCAACACCATCCACCAAAGGAGTGACTGTTGGTGAGAATGTGTTCAGTCGTCATTGGAGGGCAAAATAGACCGCTGCATGCCAGCCTGCTTTTGAGTGGATGGTCATTGGCGTGCATTCCAACGAAGACTATTTGCTAGCCCAAAATATGGCTTGATGTGATTACTCAGCGTTCGGGCTCTAGTCGCTATCCACTCAACAGAATTCAATGATTTTAGGTAAGGTATCTATAGGGTTCGCCATCTCCTCCACGAGCCTCCATAGCGCCAGTACCTATCGTTTGCCACTGTTACTTGCTGTTTCTTTCCTCTTTGAGGCTAAACACATTATTTGAAGACTACCTAAATTCACATTTCAATTTCTCACTCCTCTTGTAGTATCGTTGGACCTCGGTACAATACCATGTCTCGTCCAGAGAATCCAAGCTGCGATCACCACGATATCGACTTGGTAAGCGTCGGGAGACTAGAGTTCCCACCCCGGAGAGTCTGGAATGAGGGGAACGAAGACGAAAACAGTGAAGGGGATGCAGAGAGTGAAGGTAGCGATGGGAGTGAAGGGGATGAAGGCGGTGACGGGCATGGGGTCAGTGAAGTGAATGAAGGAGATGAAGGGAATGAACGGCCATGTCGCTTCTGCCAGCTTGTTGCAGATGAATTCGGCAGACCTGGCAGTGTCCACCTCACTTCCCCTCGACCGAAGCAAACAGGCCAGGGCTTAGGGAATTTACGCCACGGTATCCTACCGTTGGCGGAACAAGACAACTTTACGACCAAAAATTTCGGCCATGCTCGACCTGTCGGGGCGTTTGCCAATCTCGATCTGGTGAAAACTTGGGTGGCCACTTGTGAAGAGAAGCATGGAGCCACATGTTCCCTGACAACGCTATTCAAATCTCCGCCGTGCGCACTCCTGGTTATCGACACGAAACTGTTGTGCATTTCTCCTCTTCCCGAAAATTCCCCGTATCTTGCGCTGAGTACGGTGTGTTTTTAGGGGGTAAGTAGTCAAAATGTCAAAATACTAAAGTACATCGCCCCGAGGCCTAGAAGTCCTATAAAGCTAGGTATTATTAAAATTAAAAATTTATAGTTTTTCTAG